>JABXWE010003250.1:0-22922 GCA_014611495.1 Limonius californicus | reverse complement strand
GAATTATAGGGCTCTAGTAACATAAAATGTAAGTACCGTACGGGTCAAATTTACGTGAAATCTTCAAACAGGGATTATCTGTTTTCACTACAGCAGCTCCCAAACTGTTAAAATTTTAATTTCGTTTAAACACGAAACTAAAAAGTAAATTTTAACAGTTTGGGAGCTGCTGTAGTGAAAACAGATAATCCCTGTTTGAAGATTTCACGTAGATTTGACCCGTACGGTACTTACATTTTATGTTACTAGAGCCCTATAATTCTGTACCAGTGTTAAGCTGGTCGTTTTACCTGTATTTAAATTAACATTCGCATTATTTGCATGTTCGTTTAACTCAACCGAGATAATAAGCAGCTGCCTCTAACGTGAAAGCAAAAATATATAACAAGATACATATATGTAGGGTTTGGTTTAGTTAATTCCATATCGGACAGAATCTTTTGGATGAACTATATCACTGGAACTCACTCGCACAAAATAACACGTACGTTAATAAAGTAAACACAGGCTTTAGTTCTGAAAATAACTCTTTTTTGTAAAGTAAACTAAGAAAATAACGAGGGACGATTGCTACAGCAAAGTATTCACGCCCGATGGTCACAATACTTACAAACGTACTAAATTTGATAGACAACATGAAAACGTAAAATTCTCAACAGTTTTATTGTTTTTGCCTGTTGCAGGAAAACTATGAAACATTAAATAATTATACTCAGCCTCGTGTAATTATATTCCATGGTCTTGCAAATAAAACGGCTTTTATGCGTATTTTGGCAAAAAAAAATTTTTTAATTTATGTTGGCGCGGCACAAGGACGTCACCACTTCCTAATACGACACAGATGTCGTGCGTGCATCCTCTGAGCGAAAGCACTTTATCTACCTACTGCCTTTTAAAAAAGTACAACGGTAACAATGTTCCATGTTCTTTCGAGCCCAAAATCACCCAATTTTTGATTTATTAATTTGATACTTACTTTATTGAAGTACAACAGTAGGTACCCAGTTATTGCTAAATTATTTGATTTACTTGACACAACTTTTGGTGAAAATGAAGGGAAGCAACCATTACAGCAGGAATGTTAAAATAATTGCAACAGAATAGTTTTTACCGAGGCTAAACACACCGAATAGGCCTCTTAGGACGAATTATATAACCGATTTATAAATTGAAAAACTTTACTTACCAAATTAAGATGAGGCGACAATCACGCCAAATCACACCAACAACAATCACGACGAAAGCAGTGCAGAGAATGGCGTAATGGCCACAGTCACAGGCAAATATACACATATCCCTCTGACCAAGTGTACTTATATTATTGAATAGTGTGGATGCAGACCTAAAGATGTCGCCCCTGCCGGTCAAACACTACGAAATACGTCTTAATTTCTCCACGAACTGAGAGAAATGTCCAATGTCCTGGAGGTCCGTTCTAATGCGGATTATTCTTATGTTCTTACAATGCAAGAGATTTATGATTCACCAGACACACTAAAGCAGGAGTAAATAGAAACTGGAATATTACAACCTAACTGTATTTCTACAGGCTGGGGCGGATAAGCGTTATTTATACAGGGTGTCTCAGAAAGAATGGGTCAGCGTTTAGTCGTAGATTCTTTAGGTAAAAATAAACCGGTTAAACCTAATATACCTTAGGCCGAAAGTCCTTCCTTAAGGGTGTAGGAGCCACAGAAATTACCCTACTAAAAATCGATTTATTTATCCACATTTCAATAGATGTCAGTCAGTGGTAATGGAAAATATTCAGTTTTTCAATTATTAACGAAAATTTAATTAAAAAATAATGTCGTTATTTATAACTTTTTTAAATATCTGTTTAAACACACATAAACTTCAGTATGGGGGGCAGGACCTAACATATTAGAATTGTTAATATTTTTTTTCCTTATGTTGGAATTAATTTTTAAAGATCGGTCTAACAATTTTTGCAAATAAAAGTCGTTGTATCTTCAACATTTTTACTTCTTTAAACCTCAAACTTCGTCATCTCCAGCAGTGGATATTTCCAATTACAGCCCCTTTGAATAAATTGTGATTATTTAAATAATAACCATAAAATCACAAATATGAATAAACAATTTTTCAACACTAAATTCCGAGAGAAGGGTAGGTATAGCTAAGAAAAGGACAAACGAAGCGTTTTACTGTAATATTTAGGTACCCCACTTGGGATTAAAATAAGGGCCTTTGTACAACAACTGCTTCTTGTTACACTGACATGAATCGCTCGTTTATGACTACAAGCATAGGAAAATAAACTAGAAGTGCACTTTGCATCTCATTTTCATTTATTTTTGCAAAAACTGGGATTTCAAATGCAAGTAGAAAAATATGAAGATGATGCGCTACTTGCTTTTTCTTTCAAATTTTGATTAGGTGTTATAAACATGGTTAATAAAAAATAACTTTGCGGCATGTTATTTCCAAAACTATTAACACAAACAAAATTTTCAAACGCATCATCTTAATAGTTCCTTGAATAATAGGGGTGAATATTGTTTATAGTTTCCTAAATATATGCCAACAACGTGAAAAATAGGAAATGCAATATTTGGATAGTGATTTTATTATAAGGCAACAAGTTTATCAAAAGTAATCCCTCAACCCTCGAGAAATTTCCCGGTAAACGGGTAGTTAACAGAACATTATGCTAATGACACTATTCAATTTTTTGTCCTTCTACAACAGTGGGAAGTACAAATCTATAACTGGTCAGAAACAATCCCAACAAGTAGTTTCTAAGTGAAAGCATTTGCGCGTGTGTATGTAAAAAAGTAATATTCATATCGCTACTCTTTTGTTTGTCAAGTGACAACATTATATCCTAGATGGAAAGATCGCATAAAGCTATTTAAGTGTAATTTTAAAATATTTTAATAAGTTAGATTTTGACGAAATTAATGAGAGTGAAATGAAACATCAACCATCATTGTATTTGTATATATTTATTGATTATAAAAATAATAATAATTATTTGTCTGTTTTATGGTCTTTATAGTCTTGCACGCTGAATCATTATTATTATTATTAGCCCGCAACATCCCATTGTTGGGCAACGGCCTCCCCCGTAAGGGGGGTTGTTGATCTACTCTCCCATAGTAATCAAACCTCGTGGGAGAGGATCAACCAGACGTTTTAATTCGGCTGAAGAACTCTTTAATTCGTCGTTGTGAAGCATATATGTATTCTAGCAGAAGGAGGACATTTTGAACAATATTATATAATATTTATATGATTTAAAAAAATAATTTAACAGTTAATTATGATATAAAAATTAAAACTTTAAAGTCTTATAATTCCGCAAATAATTGAAATGGAACGTATGTTCATGAACATTTTATTTTTTTAATTGGATAAGCTATCATATGCCAAAGTTTGATGGTGAGCTAATAAATCACCCTGTATTATTACATGTGTGTATTTTCGTACATTTTCATATTTGAAAATTTCACAACAGTTTTCATGGCTTATTATGAGGGCGAGCAAGTTTATTTTATTTAATTAATACAAAATAACGTAAATGTATTTAAAAATTTAACATGAAGAATGTACTTATTTTCAATTGCTAACTAATAAACGCTCATAATAGCCGGCTTTGCCTATGGGGCTTATGGTATGCCACATTCCAGATACCCAACAGTTTATTATCTATCCCTTTTGAAAAACTACACGTACTTGTTTACCACGTTTACTTGTGGTAAAATTTATTTAACTAGAGATGTATAATAGGTTGCATAAGTCTATTCTTAGGAAATTTCGAGTGCCTCTTAGTTGAAAAACTGTTTTACCACCAGGAATAAAAGTAATGCATATAGAATATCAATATATCAAATTAAGTAACTGCTATATTCAATATTGGAAATATTTCCAAATAAGTACGAAAGTTTTTAGGGGGTAGTTCCTTGTCGAAAATTAAAGGGGGTCTTTCATGTAAACAAAAGCTCGTAGGCCTGTCCTTGAAAAGTTACACGCTTCCAAAAATGAGAAAAAAAATTAGTTCTTTTGCTTTTGTGAAATTGTTGAAGAGTTAAAGAAATGGCATTTTGTGGGCGTGTTCTACCAATAAAAACGCTACCTATGATTTTTTTAAATTTTGTTGTGATCTTTTAAAGGGGGTGCAACATGGAATCCCTATTCCATTTTTTACCAGAAATTTTTAACAAAATAAAATTTCTTGATTTAAAAATATCTGTTGAAAAGAATGATGCTAAACTTTTTTAACTCTTGTGTTGTTTCCGTAAAAGCAATCGTTTCTTAATAAAAAAAATAAAATACAACATCGCGCACGAACGGATCTTCTGCAAATGGAATCGATAAAATCTAGTACGATTAAGACAATGGAAAAGTTGCTCGATAGGCATATAAGGGACGGTGTGCTGGTAACCAATCCTCTACACCGCGACCAGTTTGCATACAGAGCAGGTGTATCAACAGAAACACCACTTCACCACCTTGTTAGAAGGGCGGAGAAAGCGCTGGAAACCAAAGGGATTCTTCTAGGGGCATTCTTGGACATAGAAGGAGCCTTTGACAATACATCATTCAACTCGATCTCAACAGCCATGAGAAATCTTAGTCTGGAGGAGACCTGCTGCAGGTGGATAAACTGCATGCTAAGAGGGAGAGTGGTCTACACGTCGTTGTTGGATGAGACGCTGGCGGTCCGGGTGGCAGGGGGATGTCCACAAGGGGGAGTTCTCTCCCCCCTGCTATGGAACCTTGTCATGGATGGACTGCTGGTGAACCTCAGCAACGAAGGCTTGTCATCCCTTGGATACGCGGATGACTTGGTCATTCTAGTAGAAGGGAAATTCATAAATATGGTCAGGGAACGTAAGCAAATGGCCCTGAACGTAGTAACCCGGTGGACAGAAAGGGAAGGCCTGAAGGTCAGTCCCCAAAAGACCACCATAGTACCCGTTACGAGAAGGAGGAATTTAGGGGGATTATATCCCCTCCTTCTTGCCGGTCAAGCAATCAATTTAACGGGAGAGGTAAAATACTTGGGGGTAATTCTGGACTCCAAGCTTACCTGGAACCAGCACATTGAGAAAGTTATAAGGAAAGCGGAGATTACCCTTGCGGTAGTCAGACGCACTTACAATAAAACGTGGGGTTTAAGACCAAGCATGGTGCAATGGCTGTACACCAGAGTGGTCAGACCTGCGATAACTTATGCAGCCTTGGTATGGTGGCCCAAGGTTCAGCAGGAAACAGCAAAACTAAGAATAGGCAAGATTCAAAGACTTGCCTGTCTAGGAATTACGGAGGCAATGAGAACTACGCCCACCGCTGCAATGGAAACTCTCTTCGACCTCCCCTCCCTTCACCTGGTGATTAGGGGGGAGGCTAGGCTGGGACTATATAGATTGCAGAGTGTACAGTTCAATCTACGTGCAGATACTGAACACACGAGGTTAATTGACAGCACTGGAGGTCCCATGCTTGACATGAGAACGAACCATATGCCGTCAAAACATCTAACAGACACACTCTTTGAGGTAACAATTCAGGATCGAACAATCTGGACATCTCCTGGGCCGAACTTTCCTCCTGGAAGCCTAATCTGGTACACAGACGGCTCAAAAACCGAGACGGGAACTGGTGCACGGTGTAACGCCAAGGCAAAGTTACAGCTTTTGCACTTGGCAGGTACACCTCCGTTTTTCAAACGGAAATATACGCAATTCTTCAATGTGCGCGGGAAAACAAAAAAAGGGCCTACGTAGGTAGGTGTATCTACATCCTATCGGACAGCCAGACGGCCCTAAATGCACTTTCAAGCTCCAAGGCCTCATCCAGACTGGTCTGGGAATGCTACGAAGTACTTAACGACCTGGCAGGACAGAACACCGTGAGGCTGCTCGGGTGCCGGGCCACTGTGAGATCGTAGGAAATGAAAAAGCGGATGAACTCGCAAGGCAGAGCTCTGCAGGGTCGCTTTACGGGCCTGAACGTGCACTGGGAGTATCAAGATATGCAATTCGTAGCTTAATCAGCGACTGGATTTCCAACCAGCACAAAACCTACTGGCTAGCCAGACCAGGGTTAACCCATAGCAAGGCATTCATTAAAGGACCTTGCAGGCATAAAGCAATAGAACTGCTTAAGCTAAGCAGGACGCAGCTAAAAATCCTTACGGGCCTCCTAACAGGGCACATGACTGTCAAGGATCACCTAATCAGGATCAAGAAATTCGATGGTGACCCCACATGCAGACTCTGCAGTGAGGCAGCAGAAACCGCAATGCACATCCTATGCAACTGTAATGCGCTGGCTGGAAAAAGACAACGCATATTCGGGCAACCATACATGGAACCGGAGGACTTTAATACGCACCCCGTGAGTTGCCTGTACGCCTTGGTACAGGGAAGTAAGATCACGGACTGGGTGTGAGCAAATACCAGGGGGTAAACAATAAGCCTTATTGGCTGAAGTGTCTCCGGAACCAAGGGTAGATGGACCCAGAGAGGAAAAAAAGGGGTGCAACATGCAACCCCTATTTCATTTTTTACCAGAACTTTTTAACAAAATAAAATTTCTTGATTTAAAAATATCGATTGAAAAGAATGATTTAGTGCTAAACTTTTTTAACTCTTGTGTTGTTTTCGTAAAAGCAATAGTTTCTTAATAAAAAAATAAAATACAACATCGTGCATGAACGGATCTTCTGCAAATGGAATCGATAAAATCTAGTAGGTGGCTGTCACGTTTTGTTTGCACAATTTATGGCTTCTATCGTAGTATTTTAAAATTATTCCGCTTGTTTTAACTTTTAATGTAGTCATGTACCAGTACATGAATGACTTCCCCAGCTATGAAGAGCTTTCATTCACGACTGCTCAATTGACCGACCAAGACGTGGATGACACGACATCTGCCCAGGCACGACAGTACGTGAGGCAACTAACCTACTTTTACGAAACTACTGGAGATGAAGACGTACTGACTCATTTAGAAATAATCGACACTGACATGGACGAAAAGCTTTTGTACAGTTGCCAACAGAGGAAAATTACAGATTTTAAAATGTATAAAATAAAAAAGTATACATATTTGTTGTTGTATGTCCGGCTGAAGAGGAGGACAACTCCTAAACAGCCATTGAGTTGTAATTTATATAGGTAGTCTTAATTTTAGGATGATATGTATATATTACGATCCAATATACTGTGAAAATTAATTATTGTTATATGTATGAATGTACATACATATATGTGTATAAAAACTAAAATAAAGCGCTTTTTTTCATTTTTTGTTTTTTCAACTTTCCTCACTTGCGAAGCTTTTTTTTTAAAAAGTATGGTTATTAAGTAAGTTCGGTTATAAAGTAATTTTTTGCAAGGTCCCTTGAGTTACTTTATAAGCGGACCACACTGTATTTTCTTTTTAAATTGTTAACCCCAAACTTGCTAGAAGCGTCATGTGGCTTCCTCAACGAATGAGAAAGAAATAATAAAATTAACACAAATAAACTAAATCTTAAATATTTAAATAACTTATATAAATAAATCATTATCGAATATCATTTACATCAAAACCGAAATTATAGCCATAATGCGTATTTAAAAAGGAATGTTCTGACATCTCACTCGGCCTATCAATTATGTTTTTAAGAAAATTCATATTCATTTTAAACATAAATCGCCTTAAATTAATAATATTACAATTACTGATTATCAAAATCATATTAAAATGTTCTTCTCGCCTATATCCAAATATTACTCACAAAAAAAACATACAATTGAAAGGTCCTTTTTCATCCAAAATTACATGTTAGTTGACAGTTGTCGAACATATTACACAAATGTCATATCTTATTGTTTTCCAGGTGAAAAACTCACAGTCAAGTTTGATAAATACCTCTAATACCTTCCGAAAAATTATTACGACTACGAACAAGCAAAACGAAACACAGAATTCAAAGGCTAGACACCATATCAACCCAAACAAAAACAACGGCACCTGGAATAGATCAGATAAATTCAGAAATGTTGAAAGAATTACAAAAAAAGGGATTAGTTATGCTAAACTATTTGAACAATGCCATACTAAGATTATATTTTTGGCCTAAAGAGTTAAAAAAGTCGGAAATCATTCTCATTCCAAAACCTAGAAAATCATTAACTAATGTTGCCTTATATAGACCAATAAGTTTATTATCTGTAATTTCGAAACTATTGGAAAAATTACTACTACCCCGCATAAAGGCTCTCCTAAATATAATTCTGGAACATCAGTTTGCTTTACGCTAAGAGCATTGAACCATCCAACAGTGCCATCGCTTAGAACGCGCCATTGAGCCTATAGAAGCAAAAAATATTGTTCGGTAGTTTTTTTAGATGTAAGTCAGGCCTTTGACACAGTCTGGCAAGATGGTTTATTACACAAAATTAAGCAGTGCCTTCCAACCTTACTAAAATCGTATCTGGAGGATATACAGTTCAGAACAAGAGTAAATGAAGCAACTTTAATAATCCATCAAGCCTGGAGTATCACCGGGCAGTGTTCTGGGTCCAATTGCCAATGCAATCCACGAAGACTCGGTAGTACTGATTTCGAACTTCAGGAACATCTCTTCCAGTTGGAGAATGGCTCAGAAATGGAAAATGAGAATTAATGAAACTAAATCCCAACACCTTCACATTCACAATAAGAAAACAACAATGTCCGCCAGTTTTCATCAATAATATAGAAATCCCAAGGACGTCAAGTGTAAAATACCTAAGAATCCATTTAGATAGCAAGTTGACGTGAAGTAAATAAAACCTTGATATATAAAGCCATAATTGTGCCCACATGTACCTATGGGATAAAACTGTGGGGTTGTGCCAGTAAATCCAGCATTGACATTATCCAATGTGTACAATCAAAAATTCTCCGAGTAATAACTGACACCCCATGGTATATATCTAATCAGACACTCCACCCAGATCTTAATGTACCAACCGTTCAAGCAGTAATTCAAAAAAGAAGCTGCAAACACCATGAAAAGCTAGAATTCCATGGCAATCCTCTCCTTCAACCGCTTTTGCATGAACATAACAGAAGACGGAAAAGGAAGTGGCCATCGGACCACCGTAATATTGGTCAAAACTCAAAGTGATATTTAATAAAGGCCATTAGGTCGTAATCGTAACCACGTTGGGAAAAATACATGTAGATAGGCAACTTGCATAACACCAATACGCACAAGGATTTCCTAATGGCCATATTTCAGGTAGACCTCTTGGTGGGCGGTCCATAATTCTCTATAAACCGAACTGACTGTTCGACCACCAGTTTCGATCCTAGCGATTAGCACAGGTAGAGGTACACGAAAATAGAAAATTATTTAATAAAATCATAACAGGTTAACATGTTTTTATTATACAATTAGTCAATAATAACAAAAATAATTTAGATACTAATTAGTAAGCAAATAATTATAACAAATAGGTTTAACCAATAAGTATCTGGATTCTTATCGTTTTCATCTATTTTTTTTAGTAAAAAATTAGTAAAAAATTTTGGATAATTGATATTTCTAATTTTTAAAATAAAGTTCTATTTGAAAATTGAGCAAAACATTCGTAAATATAAATGTTCGAGTGGGCCGCGTAAAAGGCCACGTTAAATCGAGAATGAACAGATTCACGGGCATTCTGTTCTGTTTTGTGTGGAAAACAACAACCCCAGCCCAAGTTCTTGGAGAAATAAAGCCGTATGATCGAAATAATTTTTATTTAAATATTATAAAAGCTAGAATTTTGAATTTGAATTTTTTAAACAAACTCTGCTACACATGAAATCTGCAGCCGGCAATTGTGGCATTTGACCATACCAATTGACAAGCGTTGTGAATCGCCAATAAACAGTCAATAACAATTTGACTTGGTTAAAATTTAATTCCTAACTGATTACTTTTTTTCTACTAGTTATTATTGTAAAAACATTAATACGTGTTTCAGTTTTCTTGGGATACGCCGTATGAACTGTACCGATCAGGTCAAATAAATATCTCTAATTTCTTGTTGACGGCACCTCCTCGAATTTACTATAGGTCTGGTAGTAAGCGACGTATCAAGAAATTGCAGAATCTCTTCTCTATATATGTTACGAGAGCTTGCATCACTTTGTAAATATTAAAAAAAGGTGTTTATTACTGATGCACAACAAAAATAAGGAAAATGATTATAGTATTTGGAAAATATAGGAATATTCTGAACTGAAATATATAATTGTGGAAAAAACTGAAACTGGCTCATTAAAACGTTCAGCTACAATTTAAATTTCGTTCCAACCAATTCAGAGTTTTTTAAACTATCTATTCTGTATAATATCATGTGGTCGTTTTAAGTAACCAGTGCAGACTGTGAGCGTGTGTCACGCCTATTAAAACTCACACAAGAATGATACCATAAATATTAGCGAAAACAGTCCAAACCCCTCTTCCTACTACGCCACTGATCTGTAGATGAATTACTCAATTGATTATGTTAGCATCCCGGTGAACTCAATCGAAGATGGGCTGAGTTCCAATAAAAATAAAAAATGGCGCCACCGACTTGTAAATTACTAACACAATCCTAGATATAAAAAATTAGAAAAGTCGGATTCTCTGGTCCAGCATTCACCTACCTTTCCATCTGTAGTAGTTCTCTCTTTAGTCCGATATTCAAGATTATCGTCGTAAATGAAAAGACAAATTACCAGTAAGTTAAGTTTAATACTCCACAAATAATCCCAAGAATCAGTTTTGAATAACAAAAATATCTTAGTGATGTCAATTTTACGTACAGGTAAACAATTACCCTGCTGAAAGCAAAACTCACACAAACCCTAGGTAATTATTGCGTATCGAAAACACATACGTAAATTAATAAACTTAATAAGCAAAACGCATACCTAACGAAGAGATCTCTACGATTTGGCGAGCGATAAAATAAACAATATAATTAATTAAGCCCAACTTGAACTACAAGACGCAATAATACACGACGGTTGGAGTACCCTGTATATAAAAAAAACACGTAAAATTGCCGTACTATTACAAAATCATTATAAAGTATTTAAACCCCAATATCATAAAGTTCAGATATTTACGACGTTTAATAATAATCGATGGTTAATTATTTTTACGAAATGTGAAACAAGTGATAACTAAATCAAATCATAATTCGAATTCAAATTACACTTCCCTTGATCGAGGTTTTATTATCTCCGAAAGCAGTTCTACGGAGAATGTGACCTCCAATCACAGGTGTCAGGGAAAATCTAGATGTCTTCGCTGTGAAGTGGATCGGAATTTTCGTTAAACGTAAATTTTCCTAATCGTTATCACTCTCAATTCCTATATGGGCGGATTAATTACCCCACACTGCGTGCCTAAATTTTATTAAAATACAAAAGTTAGCAAGCAGATCCAAGAGAAGGGAACAAGACAATCGATTGTGAAATAAACTCACCAGATGTATTATAAACTGGCGCACACAGTAGCTTCCTCAACTGTGGTATTTAATATCGGAAAAACTTCCTGAGTTAATCTTCCAATCGAAGACACAAAACTCTTAAGTGGCGTAGATTTTTAAAACGGAATAATTTCCCTGTCATCAACGACTAATTTGAATCTACGACACAAAAATACCTCCAGAGGAAAGAATCGTTCTAACTTGTACCACTGACTACGTACAACTGTCTTGTATCGAAAATCTCCCCTAAAAATTTGAAACTTGGACTCGCCCAAAATTCAACAGGTCGGCTAACTTCGAAATATATATTTTACTACAAGCGGAATATCACCATACGCAAAACGGGTAGTCTAACACTAGGCGTAAGAGACGTTACACGTGTTTTAAATTAAGAATACTATCAGAATAAAGAATCCAAATAAATTGCAAATAGATAATTTCGCTGATCTGAGAATTAAATTACTGGCATATCAATAAATAAAAATGAAGTTATCAAAGTATGGACTTGTATGACAGACATAAGAGAAAAATACTGCATCTACAGGGCGCAGCTGTAAAAAAGATTAGACGGAACTGTTTGTCGCATATTAAAAATGCCTCGACGATTGGCAATTAGAAAATTCCTGTCGAATTTAACGCTGTAATGCTACTACAAAGTGATTTTTTAAAAAGTCAATTGCAGTAGCCTAGCTATTGTCCCGTCTATATTAAGCTTTAGATCTGACAATATGAAAATTGTAACAGCATAGCAAGGGGGTGGACATTTCGAACACTTGCTGTGAAAGAAATCTTGACGAAAAACCTGTAATTTACTTACCTTAATAAATTACAAATCAGTTGCAACTAATACTTGTTCATTTTCACATTTTGTTGGGCCAAAATTTTTAACTACCTGAACTGTCACACAGTTTGACATACAGGTAAATGTCATTCAAAGCTCATTACAGCTGACTGCAGACGGAATAGCTTTTTTTCTAGGCTTGCTGCAATTGACTTTAAAAAAAAAAACTTTGTACAAGTAAAAAGCGTAAAAAAAGTATCGTAGCTACCGGTCATTATTTCACTCTGGCGTTATGCAACTACATGCACCAAATCGTAAGAGTGCACTGAAAACAATTGAAGTTGTCTCGCGATCTTCGTTTTAGAAACGTAAAATTTAATTAGATTTGTGTTTTGACGTTTAAGTACGTTTGTACACAAGGTTTGTAAATTAACTCTGAAATTTGTTTAAATATGGTAATTGACGAAGATTCTGAACACGAAATATGCACACCCGAAGATAATATCGAAGAAGCAAATGTGGCAACGCAAAACTTGTTGCTGAGAAATTAAAGGAAATTTATTAAAAGGAGTACAACACGTTTATGGAATGGCGCATTCAAAATTCAGTTCACAGTTTTACAGAAAGGATATTATTGGCATATTTTGAGAAAAAAGCGAACAATTATGGTCCACTTATTCAAAGTTGAAAACAACATTAATGATTAATAATAATGTGAGTTATACAGTGCTTCCCGAAAGTAACGGATAAATTATATAAAATTGTTGAGAAAAATATTTCAGAACAATGCTCGGACACGTCGATTTTTATTTTTAATTTATCATTTAGAGATGTAATTTTCAAACCCCCACCCCTCAACCCCTAAGCGCTATCAACTTCAATTTTAAAAATTCAAATAGCAAAGTACCCCTTCTGATACCTCATCTGATAGCTTTCTTTATGTTGAATGCAATAAGAAAAAAGTTTTTCTAAATCGGTTAATAAATTACGAAGATATTTACCAAAATGTATTCAAATGAAAGTGCCAATATTCGAGCACACGTTGGTACGCCTCTACCAATTAGTGGTAAAAATAATTGAAGTTTATCGTCCTCAGTACGTTCTGTAAACATTGCCATGGGTTTTGAAAAATTAAGAAATACAACATCAAAATTAAAAAAAATGCAGGGGTACTTTGCTATTTAAATTTTTAAAGTTGAAGTTGCTAGCGCTTAGGGGTTGAGAGGTGAATCTAGCTCAGGCATGATTTTTATCTTTAAATTTATATAATTATATAATTATAAATTTATGTACGCCTTATTACAGAATGCAAAATATTCCAACACTATTTTTCTGTTATAATTAATAAGCATGCTAGAACGAGTTGAAAAATAGTTTACGTTGTATACAGACAAAATTTGGCATACAAAATACACCAGACTAAAGATTCTAGTTCCGCTGTTTAGTCATAATTCATAAATATATTTACTCGTTATCCCAGAAATAAGAATAGGCAGGTAGAATTCCCCAGGCGACAACTATAGATAAAGAGATAAAAGGGTCATAAGCTGTTGTCGTCATCGTGAATTCTGTTTTAGAACGTAAGAATTATAATGGGCTAGGTGTTACGAGTTGCCTATATTAATTTCTAAAAGGCGCAAACAAGAAATCCGTGAGCTCTCCTAAGGGGCCTTGAGTGTGTGTTACGGTTTAAAATCGCCGAACACTATATGTGGGCCTGGACGTCCCCAGGTGTAGCAGCGGTTAGTTGACCAGTGGAGAAGGTCGTGGGTTTTCGAAGAGGGATGTGCTTGGCGCCAGATAGTCCACGCTACTACTAGGCAGATAACAAAATCCCAACGAGACAGATCACCAAATTCTCGTTGGGTCCAGACTGCTCTCTTAAGAATAAAACACACAAATAGGCATCGGTAATTATATATCATATATTCAAGATAAACCCTCCCGAATTCGGTACCAAATTACCCCATACAACACAGCATAAATAACAATGTTAATATAATATTAAATGATCATACCGGCAAAAGTAGTAAAAGTGAACTGAGACATATAAAATATTATAAGCCAACAACAAAGGCGAATGCTACCAGTATATATGTACCTATAGCTTCTAATATTAACAAACATGAATAAAATTGCACAAATTACATATATCACAATCTTGGTACGCTACCTGTAGTAGCAGCTTCTCACCGTTAACCAGATTCAAGGTAGATTGAAAAGGAGTCACTTACTCCGACCTTCCGGGTGCTTCCTTCGAGGATGACGGCCACCCTCCACCAGGTCGCTCTCCGCTGCACGCAGCCAAACAGTTAGGCGCGTCAGTTAGAAGAGGGCATCCGATCCGTCAAAGCTGCGCGATCAAATGGAAATTTTTGGGCCCGGAACGGCCGACAGATGTAAACTGACGTCAGTGATACTATTCACTTCAGAATTTGGAAATGGATATCGAGATAGTAGCGATAGCTCTGACTTCGGACCTTTCGACGTACGCGGCTACTGTAGTAACGTAATTCCCTATATAAAGCCTCCACAACGGAGAATATAAGGCCTCGGGGCTTCGAGATCACACAATCTAACTCACTAAAAAAACTCGACTGCGCGAGTCACGAGTTTCTTATCACTCGTAGCCCCAAAACGGCACTCACAGATTCCGCATTCGTTATATTCGGCTAGAAAGCCGCGATTTTAAATCACCACGAATGTGAAATTTGAGGACACGTGAACGGAAAATTTAGTTTAATAGATTACGAGGGGCGTACGACACTCTTTCGAAGCAGCTCGACCAAGACTCCTTTTACTCAAAATTATATTCCCCAGGCGTCACCCCCCTTATTTCAACGATGCGCGAAATAGCGTAACATGTGATAGATGAGGTTTTTCTCGATGGAGAAGCCTCATCAAGACACAAAAGGGGCTATCTTCAGATAGTTTCTAAGTTAACACAATAGCTTAAAGAATGTAATTTCTGATTACTGTTTAAATCAATAAAAAATAAATAAATAAAAAATGTATAATGAAATTCATTTGCAGATCACTCTTATCTTGCAGAGATGAAGAGGTCATGAACAACGAATAAAATGTCTTTTCACTCATGCGCTGTTTATGGAGATTGAGCTATTACTCTACAGATTATATGCACATTAATTTTAACACGCGATTATCAACTCGATAATAGCCGGTGATTTGAACATCTCTTTTGCCTTGGTCCAATAAATTTTAAGGGAGCACGGAACTGAAAAAAGAAAAGAAAAACTAACTAGGAGTAATACAGCCAACTAAAATTCACTTTGCAACGTCCAGACATCAAGGGTTCGATCAGCTACAATCGAATAAAGGGGGGTAAATAAGCCTAGGCGCCACCTGTTTTACGGAGCAGTACCTACAATAAACAGTAACTTAATTAAATGGAAACAACTGCAGTTGATATGCTTATGAAGCTCTCTGTATATTTTTGAGTGCTTTACACAACAATGGAGTCATCCGTAACGTAAGTTTAGGCTTGTTTCTTCTTAGAGTGCTTTATCTCTTACGAGACGTAGCGATCTTCTCTCCTATGCCTGTGTTGCGCGCTTTTTTTTAGCGTCACACACATAGAGGACCTACAGTTTAACGTGGGCTCCGAACCACGGGAAGTGTAAACACTTCTACTCCAGAGAAGATTTACTAGGCAGAATACCTCGCTGGTTTGCCATTGCCTTGCGAGGAAGAACGGCCGTTAAAAATCCGATGTTCCGGTCCGGGAATTGAACCCAGGACCTTCAGCGTAGAAGTCTAACGCGCTAACCTCTAGCCTACGGCCGCCTTACTTACTTGCTCGTTTACTTACTCTAAATTTGGAGGAGTTCTTAAACCTATTAGGTTTCAAAAGATAATTTTAGGAATACAGAGCAGTCAAGTAAAGGGTAGTTTGATTAAATGGCAACGCTTTCCGTTAATAGACTTGAGACACCCTCTGTATATTTTTGAGCATTCTGGAAAGCGATATAGATAGATATAATATGTTTAAGCTTGTTCTTTTATTATTATTATTATTATTATTATTATGAAGCTTTCACAGGCCTTGAGGCCCATCGCTTTGGTGTGAGACAAGGCTAAGTTAGTTTGTGCAATGCACCACAGGGCCCGACTCTGCGGGGTACCGTGTTGGTGCGTAACCATGCTTAACCTGCTGTTTTGTGTGGAATGTTTTTTGTTTATGGTCTTGTTACTCCTCTGATGCGACCGTAATTCGAAAAGTGCCATTAATTTGATCCCCAATGGCAAATGGAGACGGGGACCCAGTACCGATCACCCAGGGAATTAGAAAAATTTTCGACCCTGGGGAGATTCGAACCGGGAAGCGTTCTAATTGCTCTAAATTTTGTATAATTGTGGAAACGTTTTGAATTTTACAGGTAATTTTGGAAGCATTCAAAATTATAGTAGATTGGAATTTGATTACATGGAAATAATCTTTTTAAGGTGCTTATAACTCCCTCTTCCCCTATCAGTAGATATCAAAATGTTACTTCCGGACCAGGGCATTTGGCACATGCAAAAATCAATTATAAACCACCAAAAATATTCCAATTTTTAGATACCCCAAAATGGCTTTTAATTTCTAGACCGGGGCAATTGGGCACACGAAGAATCGTTAAAAATCGATTGATCGTTCGATATTACTGTTAAGTCCTGAATAGAAACCTCATTGACGCAATCTCATCCGAAAAATTATAGACTACTCAATATTTATCACTTCAGAAAATCGTTAAAATATTACTAAACTCACTAAAAATGTGCAGCAATTGCACAAAATTTCATCATGTTTAAACTTCCCAAAAATATCCCAATTTCTGAATTTGAAAAATATTTAAGTACTTGAAATAACTATAAAACAATAACAAAAACGTTGAAAGTAACCGTGGTCTGAGTGTACGAAAGATCACAATAACTTACTAAACTTGAACGTTTTATTTATGTACAAGAGTTTGTCAGCATAAAAAGGAAAATAAACCATGCAAAATAGTATGTATATTATTGAATAAGACAGAAGTCAGCTTACTGCTGTATCAAATATGCTATTTTTTATTCAAACAACATTTATTTATTGTACAAACAATCACAATATGAAGAAAAGAACACACACACAAGTGTATAAATGACACTATCAGTCCTTAATAATCATTTTCTTCCAAAGGCAACGGCACGGTATTGTAAATTTGGTACAAATTAGGAAAAGAAGTAGATTCTCTCTCTGACTTGAAAAAAATCTGCTGATCCATACCTAATGCATACGAGAGGGATACCTTGATGTCACTATCGATGGACAAACCTAGAAAAAGTACAATATTAATATGTTGTGCGTTACTTTGTAACTTATTACCTATGACAAGTACTTCTCGTCCAAGTTTCTTTAACACTGGGTCCATTAGGTTTTTGGTCTTCCCATGTTTGGTGGTTACGATGCCCCTTGCTTCCTGCAAGGCATAAAGGGATGTCGTATATTTGTCCTTACTATCGTTATTGTATTTCACTTTCCACAGAATGGAACATTTTTCATTTCTTTTATGCATTAAAAAGTCTGATTTATCTAATGTTATTAAATTACCTTCTGCATCTTTTATTTGTAAGTCAACACAGAGCTCAAATGATCTTGCAGCAATCAAAGTTGTGTACATGATGCATAACATTTTTGACTCAATCACAAGTGCGCGATTCGTTTGTGCAAGTGGTCTCAACATTAAAGATATCTCTTCGTAGAACCTTAACATCATGTTCTGTAACGCTTTCTTGTTGTTCATGTGAAACAACCAGATGTCGTTAATTAGCCTAGTGCATGAGTTTATAGGAATTTTCCAATGCCATCGAACAATTCCTTCTATCATGTCAGATAGTACCGCTCGAGTTTCTGTATTAGCTAGTTTACATTTTCCATCTTGAGCTTTAGCTCCTCCTTCAGGATAGGTCAAGTAGCCTAGATCCATCATAAAGTTGAAAACGACATCAGAATCAACTTTGTCTTCATTTTTCACAGCCAGAATATCATGCAATTTTACAAGATCCTGTATCATGATTTTATCATGTCGTTGGAAGTCGATCATCTCCCATCTCATGAGCTTTATAATTTCATATGCAACTTTTTCACATTTAAGTATCATGTAAAGTTCGCGAATTCTGTCAGTCTGATTCCAATAGTTTTTTGCTCTTCCACTTTGTAAATATTGAAGAACAGACCGGAGACAAAAAATATGGTTTCCTTTCCTATCAAAATAACCGTTGTAACGAGATTGCACATCATCCATGATCTTCTTTACATCCAGTTCATTAGTGTCATTGAGAAACTCTTCCTTTCCTTCAAACCACACTAGCTCTTTATTCTCTACAAATTTCCTAATAAGACTCTCAACTTCTTCTCTCGTTGCACCATAAAATGGCACAAAATCTTGATCTGCTGCAAAAATCTCAGGATCATCAAGAAACTTCATTGTGGTTAAATTGTTAAAATGCGACGAATACCCTCCTAGACCAACCACAGATGACACTCCAGTAAATAATACCCCACCAACATGATCACATCCCTCTGTGACTGGTCCTAATAAACTTCCTAAAATGTCACGTATGTTTTGAAGTTTCGCGACTCTGTTGTCATCTGGGTTCTCCTTAGGAATTTCACGCAGTGCTTTTGCATAAATGGCGTCGAATCCATCGACTAGTATATAAACCTTGGCCCTATTAAAATGGTTGTACAAATATTTGGTCAAATTTACCAAAGAGTTGTTCAGGTCTTGCATCGTGTACCGTTCATCATCACACCACCTTCTACAAAAAAGTTGAGCTGTTGCATTTCTTTCTTCATCACCTGGCACCAACTTCGTACTGGTTTTCAGATATGAATGATCTTCGAAAGCGTGATGCATAGCCGATCGACAACGTCTTTCTGCGTCTTCAACAGAACGTATGTATGCATGGGTGAAGACAAGGTGTACCACTGGGTGCTTGCCGAGATGATCTTCCACTAAGTCCTTATTATTATCATCGGTGATGATGCGAGTCCCCTCAAATAGTTTATAATTTTTTCTCCCTTTTGCTGGACCATTCACGGATGAAGAAACCTCTCCAGTTGTTTTGTCGACATCAATCTGCAAGAACTTTTGCACCATGTTCAAGTGCGATGATATGCCGAAGCAGTGAGGAGCAAAGATGGCCAAGTTTCTTTTCTTTAGTAAGAAGTTCCGGATGAAATGCGTGTGGTCCACAAAGCCTGGCATTTTTCTAATCATTTCAAAGCTCTCCGTACATATGTTAATTAGGTCCGGTTGAAACTATATAAATATAAAACAAAAATTGTTATAATCACCGGACTTAAGACCCAAATTAGAACTATTATACCTACTTTACGATGCTTAGGTCTGGTACCGCTACTTTGTCCATTCCGGTTATCCATTTTTACTCTTTTGGATTTGGGTCAATCATCAACTAAAAATGTAACTCTATTAATGAGTTATAAATACACAGGAGTAGTTAAGATAAAAAAATTAAACATTCCAGAGAATTTCAATGAAGCAACTCAAATGATAAATACTAATTTTAGCAACAGATTAACTATAAAAAATAAAGGGACATGTACAGAGACATTAACCAACATAATTAAAATATACATCTTGAAAGAATGGCGAATAAAAAAATCATTACGACCCATTAAAATAGATCATTTTAACTTAGTCAGGCCTTTCTTTAATACAATTAATTCAAAATTTCAGTACAAGCTTGAGTAGGCTTATAAAAATATCACTTCATCGACTACTGCGAGCGCGCGCACTAGGAGTTTTAATAAAATTAGTCCCCGTTTTAGTAGTTGTGACGCCCAGCTAAAGATCGGCGACACAGTGAAGGAAATAATTTTTCCTACACAAAAAAAATATATAACGACAACACCAGTAAGGTCCAGATATCGAAGGCAAGGGTTCGACTAACTGCAGACGAAGAAGGGTTGGTTCGAAATAAGCCTAGGCGCCACCTGTTTAAAATTTAAACCCTTGTTCTCGAAGATGTCGTAGATAAACAGGAATCTTTCTGGAAGCGGACTTACCTTACTGATAACACCAAAGTCTTTCATATAACTCTAAATCACAATAAAACAACAAAATACTTGACGTAATCTTCGAGTATAATAAATAAATGGTAATTTGAATTACAGGTAAATATAAAAATGTTTGACCACATAAAATCAATATCTCAAAATTATCGACCCCAAATTTGTCACAGTTATAAATATATATTAATATCTTTCTAATAAAGAACAGACCACAAACGTCCCTGTCTGATTTAATAATTTACTTCTAATGATTAACTTAAACCTGGGGAAAACGATAATGCGTCAATAATAAAGTAGTAACCAGAAGTCTTAACTAGCCTCGCAAAATTAATAATTCAATACGTTACACGCCTAATTCACGATTAACGAGATCTCGATAAGGTAAATTAGAATAAATACCTGTGATTGAGGTACAAGCGCATAAAAAAAAATTATAGTAGTTCACGCAAAATCCTCCCTCATTGAATTTCTGCGTCAATAACAAAAATTAAATCAGAACCTCGAAATATGCGGACCGTTTACAAAAGTTATAAACTGTAATAAGAATTAAATATATAAAATAATTAGTTGTACAAATTTGTTCGGTATGACTGTATAATCTGAATCGGTACAACGAAAAAATTACGCGGTCGTATTATGCTGGATGTCCTTCAAAATCCTTGACGTGCGAAAATGTAAAGGAATATTTTAAACAGACCTTTTTGGTGCAGAATTCCACATCTGTATTGACAGCTGGTCTCACACTCGCATGTTTGAACTTGACCTTGCAATTTTCTGGCCACAAAGCGTCTCGATTTGTTTCCGAATTCTTTGATGTAATTATAAAACTTCCAACCTGATGTAAATGGTTGTCGATATTCGATTTCTCAGCAGCTCCGAACTGTTTGTAGATGTTCAGATGTCTTCGCAGCTACTAAATTCTTTTTGCCTACATAATTCAAGAGATTTAATAAAGAGAAAAGAAAAAATCAAACTCCCGCAGCTTACCACAGAAGTAAATCGGCACTAGAAGACCTCTTCAAGGGTGTGATAAATTGGTTAAAAACCTAGGGAAGATCTCACTAACACCATACGGTTAAGAATTCCCTCAACTAGACCTTTTCAACAAAATTAGGAATAAATCCTTGGTCGACACGGACCGCGGTGAAAAATCTAGTACACACTTGTCAGGTATCAGACTGCTAATGCTCTCAAATCACAAGAATATTTTTAAGCGGACCATGCGCGAAGCTAGAAGTTTAAATTCAAAATCTCGAGGCGCGCTGACTACACACTTCAACCGAAACAAAATCAGCAACATACACTGTGCGTCGAAATCGCACGTTACAAGTTTTCATATTTTTAAAATTCTTCTTAAGTACCAGAGATACTACTCTTTTACTGGAATATGACAAAAACGCAACGTTCAGTAATAAGTAATATAAAATGTTTTTATAATAAATTTAAAAAATGACCAATACTAAAGAGAACAAAGTTGTAGCAGAATATTATACACCATAAAAAACATCGCCTCCGAAGTGACGAACTGGGCGGGTAACCTTGCGCTCAGGCAAAAGAAGCAATTGGTGAAGGGCTAAATAGTTTTAAGGACCTCAAGTACATGCGAGAAGGAGACGAGAAAGTGCGTGCGGAAACAGCAGATCTCGCGTGTAGCGCGGTACGGGACGGCCAAAGGCAGACAGGAAGGCAAGCGAGCGGTAAACAGAATATCGGTAACATGCAGAGGAGCCAAGCTATAACGCAAAAGAAAATAACAAATAATATAAATAATACCAATCAGAATGGAGGAAGTAAGGGAAATGTTTAAGGAATTAAAACAACAAATAAGCGGAGTAGATCAGAAACTAGAAATAAACATACGCGAAATGGGGCTTTTAAAAACGGAAAATAGTACGTTAAAAAAGAAAAGAAACGAACAAGATCAACGAATAGAGCGGCTGAAAAGAGAGATAAGGAAGAGAAATTTAATAATACAAGACTTAAGGGATAATGAAAATGAAACAACGGAAGGGACGAGAGAAAACGCTTTACAACTACTACAAAAAATAAAGGTTCAAGGCATAGCAGAAGAAGGAATCCGAGAGACACAAAGACTGGGCAAATTTCAAACAAATAAAGCCAGACCAATACTAGTAGAGGTCGCACACCAAAAGGAGAAATTGGAGATCATGAAGTCAGCAAAAAATCTGAGTAATACGAGCATTTGGATTAATGAAGATTTCCCGAAGCAGATACAGGCCCAAAGGAAAGAATTAATTGGATACCTGAAAGCGGCACGAGAGAAAGGGCACAGAGCGTTTCTGAAATACAACAAATTATGTGTAAATGGTGAAGAGTATTATATAGAGGATCTTAAAGGTAAAGAAGAGGAAATATATGGAAACATTGAGGCCGAGGAGAGTAAGAAGAGGGAAGAACAGTTAGTCAACGCTCACCAGAAAATACAGACGACAAACAACCCAACACAGAGGAAAATGAGAACGAAGCTATTATAAAACAATCAAGGAAGATCACAAACACGAGTAGAACTTCAAAAAACTAACAGAGACATCGCATGATAAAGAAAAAACAGAAGACAACTGCGACGAAA
>JABXWE010003249.1:0-49386 GCA_014611495.1 Limonius californicus | reverse complement strand
AATTTTTGACACTTTCAAATAGGGACAACTTATTGAATCGCAGTACACAGCAATATATATATATATATATATATAAAGGGTGCGTCAAATATATATATATATATATATAAAGGGTGCATCAAATACGGTTAAATGTTTCCAATACACAACAAATTTCAACCTCAAAGTCAGTAATAGCTATGATTCTATACCATAAACATCATTCACATATAAAGGCCAGTCATTATTGGTATTCCCACCCGAAGTTTGAACCAGCATTTTAGTTACACCCTGTATGTAATAAATTAGCCTCATATTCATTCATATTTAATCGAAGCCGCCTCTCTGTTTCGGTTTCCTAAATTCTGTATACTATATAATTTCGTAAATATTCAGAGACCGTTTGAAGTATGAGAAAGTTCAAGCGAATTGTGTCGTTTATTTTATTTCCAGTTTAGTATACGAGCAGAGACAGAGAGCTTCTGTTAGAATTCTTCTAACTGCGTTTTTATAGTTGTAAAGCAAATATTTTCACATACATTTAAGAAAGATTTATTAGATGCTATTGCTTTCTCACTCTAAACTATACAAAGAAAATAGTCTGTTAGAATTCAATTCATTAACAACCTGCAGCAACTTTTTTCCTTTTAGAACCCGCAATGCAGTAAACCAGACACATGCCAAATTTATCCGCTAATAAAATCAAACCAGTTAAGCAAGGCTCTACACCTACTCACCTTATATAAATAATTTGATAAACATACAACAAAAACAAGTAAAAATGGGTTGAATGACCACTCAAGTTGCTTTAATATACATCAACTGAAAGCGCACAGAGGCGTTAGTTTTATTTATTTTGTTATTAAAGGACATGAAATAAATTATAGTAATATTCTTCATAATTATCTGTTACAAAACTGCATTTCACTACTAACTTTAAAACACTAGGTTCATTCATGCCGAAGAATTTTAGGAATGCTATTCATGGTTGTTCTATAATATTAGTATATGAAGTAGCTGATATACAATTTTTTTATATATAATCACTTGATGGTCCTCATTTGTTTCAAACAATATGTTTTTTTTTAATTTGTCGTCAAAGTCGGTGCTGAAAAATTCATTGTGAACGTACTATACGTCACCTGTTTCAATCTAACCTCGATTTTTGCGTTTCTGCCCTATGTGGTTGTTTACTTGGATTTCTTAGTTTCTTGTGGATTTCTAGCTTGTAGTCTGAAATATCAATCTTTTTTAAGACTAAATTGTGTATTCCGTTAATGAAATACGTAAGTACAGTACAATTTATGTTTTATTAATGTTATTTAAAACAGAATCTTTCTTTACAGAACATCCATTTCAAATGGTTTTGCTACAGCAACATAAAATTATATGAAAAAGTTCAGTTGTCAGTTAGTACCTGGCATAAAATATTAAAGGAAGATATTAACTTGCATCCCTACGGTTTGCAGTCTGTTCAACAATTACACGAAGCTGATTATCCTCAGCGTGTCGAATGTTGTCAATGGTTCCTAAATATCCTCATTGAAGACTTATTGGAGAAGACTTTTTTCACGGACGAAGCGTGGCTTATTTAGATGGATACATTAATTCGCAAAACATGCGTTTATGGAGAAGCCTAATTTTGTGGTAGATATCTCTTCATCCTCAAAAAATAGGAGAGGGGGCGGCATTTCAAGGCGTAGAATAGTTGGACCATACTTTTTTGAAGGTAAACGAGACAAAAGAGCTTATTTGTTGAAAAAACCATGAAGATTTTATTCAGGCACTTTGACTGCAGAAAGGTGTCGAGCAGAGATTTCACGGTTCTTTTTCGAAAAGCTTCATGAGGATGAACTCAGATTTGGTTTTTTTCAACAAGACGGAGCCATTGCGCACACAACCTTAAATATGATACGAGAACTTTTCGACAGACATATTAATAGTCGAAACACACCAATACCTCATCCTGCCAGATTATGCGACCTCACGCCATGCGGTTTCTTTCTGTGGCCGTACTTAAAAATTTATTGAAAAAAATTAATGAAATTGATAACCATCGGTATATGCTAATAAATGTCAGCAATGGGAATGTGGGTAGAGTTCGAGCGTGCCTGGGTGAAGGCGGTGAACATTTCAATCATTTGTTATAAATTCTTTGATTATTGAAATTAATTACAATTAGGAATGCTTTCTTGTCAAATCTGTTTATAAAAGTAGGGTTTTGTAATATGTTCACAATGAACTTATCAGCGCCCACTTTGACGTCAAATTTAAAAACACACATGGTATATACCTAAAATATTATTTCCATTTCCATTAAGGAATGCAAAAATATGCAGTTAAATATTATATTATATTACAACAAGCTAAAGTATCATAAGTGAATGTCAGGTGGATTCTGCGCTTGTTGACCGAAGAATACAAATTGAATCGTTTGTAAATTGCTTCTTCTTTACTGCAGCGACATGAAGAAGAAGGAAATAAATTATGAAACCCGGGTAATTTATTTTACTCCTGGGTCAAAACGTGCAAGCATGCAGTGGTATCGCACGACATCTCCAAAAAAAGCAATAACTTTGTTGTCTGCTGGTAAAGTGATTACAAAATTTTTTTGAGATTTTCGAAAGGTTCTCTATTTTAGTTTCCTTCCAGAACGTGGTATAATTAATGCAGACTATTATTCTACATTTTTGCGCAATTAAGTTAAGCAAGTTATTAAGAACTAACGGAAGAGAAGACAAAGTTCTGTTTGCTTTCTCCAATACAGTGTTCGCCCTTACATTGTTACAAGAAGAATTGAAGCTATAAATAAGCTGCAGTAGGACATTCCTCCACATGCAGCATACAGCCCTGATCTTGCTCCCTGAGATTTTTATTTGTTCTTACCCATTTTTGTAAGTAATTTCTGTTTAAAATATGAAAACTCCTCGTATAATGACGATGAGAGAGTAGATTTGCGTTTTAATGTGCGGTGAATGCTGTAATAATGCATCAAAGAAAGTAATTTAAAAGCATATTTTACTATCTCATCGGTGTTATACATATTAATTCGTATGACGGTTAAGGGGCTGGAGTGACTCAGTGATAAGACAGCCAGGCTTTGGATGTAATAGTCGGAACGCTTCCCGGTTCGAATCACTCCAGGGTCGGAAATTGATCGAATTCCCTGAGTGATCGGTACTCTACTGGTAAAGCGGTGGCAACATTTTTTGGTATTTTCAGGGGATGCTCTTTGTTCATTTCCTTCTAGAACGTAGTACAATTAATGCAAACTATTACTCGCCACTTTTGCGTTATAAAGTTAAGCAGACGATCCGGAACAAGCGGAAGAGAAGACAAAGTTCTATTACTTTCCCCAAGACAATGCTCGCCCTCATACAGTTGCAAGAACAATTTAAACCACAAAAAAACTTCACTGGGACCTTATTTCGCATGCAGCATATAGTCCTGATCTTGCTCCTTCCAATTTTTATCTGTTTGGCCCACTATCTCAATGGATACAATTCAGTTTTTCATTTTCTTTAGTAACTTTTTTGTTGTTCTGACAACTGTAATATGTTGTCACTGGACCTATGCAACAAAATAGATCTTGGACTGAATATAATGAGCTTAGGGTGGGAACATTGAATCGAGCCATAATAATAATAATAATAAAATGCATTCTTCTGGAACCTATTTGTAGTCTTTCTAAATATTATTCTTGATTGTAATATTTCTAGAATAAGTTCTGCTTAGTTTGATTGAATCATGCACCGTGAAAGGTGTTTGCAAAGATGGACAGTAAATACAAAGAAAAGTACAATTAATGTAAAAATTGTGACACAGGAAAGTCAATTAATATGTCTGAATGATGTTCGGATATACAGTTAACGTTTAATGACCTATTCTCATCGGATGTTTTAATGATTACTCTGAACAGCTTGATTACTTTCGGCATGCAATGATTGGCGTTCATATAAAAATTATACTTTTTGTGCTTAAGAGAAAATATACCGGCATTTGTTTATTGTGTTTTTTTATGTGAACTGTAAATACCTAATATAAAAGATCAGCAGCTGATTGTAGTAGCATTCTTTTCCTAAGAAATACAGTAGAATTTTTGTGTTATTTAACTTATTTTCCCACATCCTTCTACCGTTTACATATTTTTATATATTTCACTAAACACCCAGTACAATTACCGTATTCTTTAGTATTTTGAAATAGACACTTTCACTTATGACTTTCTTGGCTGGTATTTTGTTTTGATTTTATACACACGACACCAGCCAATCTGCATAATATGTGGCTTCTATAAGAATAGCAGGTGTGGCTTGTCACATTATTAATGAGGTAAGGTTGGCGTTGGGAAAATCCATCACCACTTCACCTGCAGTGGTGGCCACGCTCTCTACAGAACCTGTACTAAATCTAAATCTTTGACAGCTTTCATCTGAAAGCTGGGAAACTCCCTTTTACAACAAAGTAGCTGCTAAGAATAGAATTATAGGAACAGAATTTAAATTCATGATAAATGTGTCTCATTTTTGAGAAACGCTTTGGTTGGATATTGGATTTTCAATGGATGAACTCTACATGGTTGCAGTTTGTATGTATTTTATCACACTCCAGCCGTGTTGTTCTATTGTACATACAGAGTACGAATTTTGCCCAAGAGGTTTAATTTCAATCCCAGACGGGATTCCTTTTATGGCAATAGGTTATGGTTTTATTTTCCCTATGGCAAGATAAGTAGCGTATATGCAATATTTTTATTTTGAGAGTTATAGGTACCAACAAAAATTTCAAAATAATCACTTTTTGTACCTAAGATATCAAACGTATTACTCTTGACAACAGTGTTGATAGCTATAGGCTATCAAGCTTTCGATTGTTTAATGTTTTCAAATTTTATAATTATTTCGTGTGAGCGCAATCATGTCTGACCGTTAGGATGTATGAGTGCAATAATATATTGGAGCTGGAACGTATGGGTTCAGAAACGTATCAGCCAAGGACGTATGATCGCAGGGGCGTATAAACGTGAAGATGTTTAGATATACATATTTATATTTGGGAAAAAGGGCGTTTGAATGAAGGGATGTATGGGAGCAAGTACGTGAAGCGTGAGGATGCTTGCGTATAGGGAAGTGTGAATGCGCAAAAATGTATTGGAGTTGGAACGTATAGGCACAGAAACGTATCAGTCAAAGATGTGTGGACGCAGGGGCGAATGAACGTGAATACGTTTGGATACATCTACATTTAGGAAAAAGGATGATTGGATGCAGGGACGTATGGGAGCAAGTACGTGAAGCGTAGGGATGTTTGCTTCTAGGGAAGTATGAGTGCGCAAGAATGTATTGGAGCTGAAACTTATAGGCGTAGAAACGTACGACTCAAGGACGTGTAGATGCAGGAGCATACGAGCGCGGAGGCGTTTGGATACAATTACATTTAGGAAAAAGGACGTTTGGATGCAGGGACGTATGGGAGCCAGTACGTGAAGCGTGGGGATGTTTGCGTCTAGGGAAGTGTGAATGCGCAAGAATGCAGTGGAGCTGGAACTTATGGGCGTAGAAACGTATGAGTCAAGGACGTGTGAGCGCAGGAGATTATGAGCGCGGAGACGTTTGGATACATCTACATTTGAGAAAAAGGGAGTTTGGATGCACGGACAATGGAAGCAGGTACGTGAAGCGTAAGGATGTTTGCGTCTAGGGAAGTATGAGTCCGCAAGAATGTATTGGAGCTGAAACTTATGGGCGTAGAAACGAATGAGTCAAGGGCTTGTGGACGCAGGGGCGTATGAGTGCGTGGATACATTTACTCTTATGCAAAAAGATGTTTGGTTGCAAGAACGTACGGGAGCAAGTACGTGAAGCGTAAGGACGTTTGCGTCTAGGGAAGTATGAGTGCGCAAGAATGTATTGGAGCTGAAACTTATGGGCGTAGAAACGAATGAGTCAAGGGCTTGTGGACGCAGGGGCGTATGAGCGCGTGGATACATTTACTTTTATGCAAAAACATGTTTGGTTGCAAGACCGTAAGGGAGCAAGTACGTGAAGCGTAAGGACGTTTGCGTCTAGGGAAGTACGAGTGCGCAAGAATTTATTGGAGCTGAAACTTATGGGCGTAGAAAGGAATGAGTCAAGGACGTGTGGACGCAGGGGCGTATGAGCGCGGCGACGTTTGGATACATTTACTTTTCGGAAAAAAGACGTTCGATTGCAAGAACGTACGGGAGCACGTACGTGAAGCGTGAGGATACTTGCGTTTAGGAAAGTGTGAATGCGCAAGAATGTATTGGAGCTGAAAGGTATAGGCACAGAAACGTATCTGTCTAGGACGTGTGGACGCAGGGGCGTATCAGCGCGGAGACGTTTGGATATATTTACATTTGGGAAAAAGGGCGTTGGGATGCAGGGATGTATTGAAGCAAGTACGTGAAGCGTAAGGATGTTCGCGTGTAGGAAAGTGTGAGTGCGGAAGAATGTATTGGAGCTGGAACTTATGGGCGCAGAAACGTAAGAGTCAAGGACGTGTGGACGCAGGAGCGTATGAGCGTGGAGGCGTTTGGATAGATTTACATTTAGGAAAAAGGATGATTGGATGCGGGGACGTGTGGAAGCAAGTACGTGAAGCGTAGGGATGTTTGCGTCTAGAGAAGTGTGAATGCTCAAGAATGTATTGGAGCTGGAACGTGTAGGGGCAGAAACACATCAGTCAAGGACGTGTGAGCGCAGGGACGTATCGGCGCGGAGACGTTTAGATACATTTACATTTGGGAAAAAGGGCGTTTGGATGCAGGGACGTATGGCAGCAAGTAGGTGAAGCGTGAGAATGCTTGCGTCTAGGGAAGTGTGAGTACGTAAGAATGTATTGGACCTAAAACTTATGGCCGCAGAAACGTATTAGTCAAAGACGTGTGGATGCAGGAGTGTATGATCGCGGAGACGTTTGGATACATTTATACTTGGGAAAAAGGACATTTGGATGCATGGACGTATGGAAGCAAGTACGTGAAGCGTGGATATGCTTGCGTCTAGGGAAGTGTGAATGCGCAAGAATGCATTGGGGCTGGAACTTATGGGCGCAGACGTATCAGTCACAGGCGTATGGTCGCAGGAGTGCTCTGGGGTTAGGCAAATATGGGTGCAGGGGCGTTGGAGCAGAGGAAGTTTGCATGCCAGAAAGTTTGAGCACCGGTACGTCTGGACGTACGGAACAGCGAAAAATGTTGTGAGGACGTACTCGAATTAGGCAAATATGGCTGCGGGGGTGTTTGAGTATATGAAATTCGTAAGTATAAAAGTTTTGGCACAGTGACGAAACCGCAATATTTCAGTATGAGGTTGTTTGGATGGAGGAACGTATTTGCCCAGGAACGTATGGGCGGGGAAACGAATGGGCGCGGAGACGTATATGCGCATTGCGCAAGGACGTATTGAAGCAGGAACATGTAGTAGCAGCATCGTATGCGCGGGAACGTTAGAACGCAGCGAATTATGGGCGCATGGACATTTGGGCGTAGATATGGTTGAGCACAATAACGTTTGAGTGCAAGGCCGTATAGATGCAGCACTTTAAGGTGTAGATTTTTGGACGTGCGCAAGGTATGTTGTGTTCATATTGACAAAGGCCCGCCAATAATTGTCCAATAAATAAATCCGTTGTAATGTAATTTAAAACAGGAAAACACTCTTCCCTGACTTTGTTATAGAATACAAAAATCGCGAATTTACTGATATAAACTGATGGTTTAAGTGTGGAACTAATACATATAACAAAAACAAATTCTGCCACGGTCGTGTGCCTAAATGCCTTTGCACCTAAATGGCATAGAAAAGGTGAACATAAATTTCCAGTTGGATTATTCTCTATTACTACTTTATTTAAGGAAGATTTGATTGACCTTCTAAAACAAGTTTCAGATGCCTTGCATTTATATTTAACATCGTTACATTCAAATCTACCATTTTTATAATAAATACTCTTAAGTGAATATTTCATGTTGGGTAGACAGCTGTGGAATTATTAAATTTGATTATTTTAATTATTATTTATGTAATCTTCTTTGGTTGGTTTATAATACTGAATCTACAAGTAATACGTTAATTTTCAAGTCATAAAGCATGTCCCCTAATTAGAACTCGGTACTTAATTGTAATTAAAAGATTAAAACATAATTAAATATTATTTAAAATACCACGGTCATTCCCACAATTACTAAAAATACACAGCCTAAGAATACAGAAAATAATTATAACACCTACCTGGCTTAATCCTACACGGTAACTGGATAGCTCCAAATCTAAGCAGAGAAGCATGTCTTCAACAGTTTTGCGTTCATCTATGACAGGGCTTTTAGGCTTGAAGTCACTTGCTAATAGCTGAAAACGTCTCCTGAATTCGCTTAATGGAAGAAAATGTGGAAATCCTTGCTTGTACAACCTCACTGCTTCTAATATTTGACCGCCTCTTATCTGCAAAGAAAAAACAGAAAGAAATTAAACATTTTTAAGTTTAGATTCTGAATAGGATCAAATAGTGGATAGTGGCAGGTAGGTCGTTCAAGATAGTAGCCAGATTTCCTTAAGGCAGGGATGTAGACCTAATAAATTAGTGCTGGGGAGGACAAACTATGAATTAATTTTAACATTACAAAAACGTTGAATTATTTAAGAAAATATTTCGGCCTCTTCTCTGCCACGTGTTTCTCTTCAGCGCTAAGGTAGAAACATGGGGAACATACAGTTTAACGGTGAATTCGAACGACAGAAAATCCAGAGAAGGTTTTTAGCATTGAAATCCCACGGTTGCAAGCCGAATTGAGAAATTGTGTGTGGTGGGTTGCAGACAAGATTTTTATAAATCTGCATAGTAGTGCTTAGGTTTCGAGTCCAAGCCAGATTCGACGTTTTATTCAGAAAGTGAGCGCTCTACCAACTGAGAACTACCACCACATACAAGAAAGAAAGAAAATAATTACCTACTATTAAATAACACAATTGTTTGACTACAATACTTTATATATATTGTTATGTTATTTTCAAATTCGCCGCTCTGTATGAATTGATTCCGTAATTTGTTTGCCGCTTCGTAACAATTAATAACGTTATTTTAATTGCAGTCTTATTTTGGGTTACCGTTTCGCTATTTTGTTTGGTCTTTCGAAGCTTGAGATGTTAACAGTTTCTTTGTGTCAAAATTGCAGACTCTTGTTTTTTTCCGCGCTCGAACTCGAACGCTTCCCAGAATTCACGTGTCCGTTTTCGGTCTAGAACTATTTCATAACGTTTCGTAATATGGTGCAATATCTTTTGGGAGAGCACAAATCCAGTTACATTTTTAAGGCAGTCAATTTTCGATCTCTGTTGGCTCCGGTTGTCCGAGAACATCATCCATCGGTAACCGTAATTACGTTAAGTGCTGCAGGGACGGCTTTTGGTTTTTTTTTTCGGGGAGTATTCGTCATATGTGTTCCGTCTCGCTGTTGTACCAAGTGGTATTTAACAGACCATCGGCTACTGCCGGATTTAATAGGAATCACTGGATTCATCTCCAGGAAAGGCAATTCTTTGTGAATTGAACGATCGCCGTTTCGCCGGATTAATGTTCAAGACCAGCTCCCGTCCCTTTGCGGTTACCGTCGATGCGAAGAGCGCATCAAAGTTCCGGGCCCCTTGCTGTTGACTTCATACAATCAAGTCTCCAGGGGTGTATCTGTAGATTTTCATCATCATCCCGTTAACGCTTCGAAATTGTGCCTGTCTTCTCCGAACTTCAAGAAGGTAAAGAACCAGTTTTTTTGTTGTGCAGTGTAAAAAAACCTTTTTTTTGCTCGCGTCAATCAACTTGCAGAATTTCGCGATATTGAACCTTTTTTTATGCAACCTAAAAGCGATCTTCAATCGCCATTTATTTATTGTTTGTAAAAGATATTAATATTGTATTTTTCCTGTAAACTACGCCATTGGCCACACATATTAATTATAATATAAATATTGTGCGTCAACGGCAGCGAGTTTCTCTGAACGTTCAAGAATTAAAATCATGTAATTCAAACTTGTGCGTATAATTTGTATCATTTTACGGTATTTTAACCATTTCATTATATGTGTTTTAAAGTTTACTGTCTCTTATTGTGTCTTTTGTACTTGTTTGTGTACGAATTTTGCAAGCTTTAAATATATAGGAGGAGGCACAATCACGGTAAGTTCCGTTCCCGTAAGCTGTTGGCTTCTCGGCCTTCCACGAGGACCTACAATCAGCTGGATTTGGAAGGTGGCGCCCACTTATTTTGACTCGCCCTGTACACAAGCTGAGCTAAGCTGTAGGCCCTTTTCCATCAAGCTAGTTACGAATCGTCGAAAAAGCTCGATTGGCCCGTAACAAATTGGCGCCGCAACGTGGGTCTTTCTTTGGCGGTCCGTAACAATATACGTAATTGTAATTTACTTTTTATTATTATACGAGTAGTAAGTTGATGCATACATTATATGTCATTTCAACTACTTAAATGTAATTTAATTTATATCTTCTATTTTTTCGTAATAATAGTCTTTACTATATGATGGTGAAATTTAAAAACTAGGAAGAAATAATTTTTACTATTTAAATATTAGTAACGTACAGCAATATTAAAATTGTGTTAGATTAAAAATTAATAAAATGAAAGGAAGTATGGGAAAGAATATATGAAAACAAAAAAAAATAAATAAAAAACAAAAAAAACTCTATTTCAACTTTCAGAAATGATTAATTGCTTACCTGTGATCGTAACAGAGGAACATTAATCACAAGATCTTCTGCCTGATTTGAAGCAGACTTAACAGCCAGTAAAGCGGTGTTGGTTTCACAATGGCCAGCATTATGTTGTGGAAGCAGGCAGTGAACAAAACGTAACTTTGTTCTTCTTAATGTTTCAATTAGGCCATCCACAGTAAATTTCGTCTGCAATAAGAATACGCCGCATAACAATTAAAATTATACAAAAGTGCTTCAATGTTGTCAATTTACAATCTAAAACTAATAATATGAATTGAAAATAAATTAATTAACGAGTAATTTGACATTTCTATGCCAGCAACAGCAGTCCCTCTTAACAAGATTGGATGGTTATTGTTGCTACTTTTGAACATTAAATTGAGTCAATGCTTTAACATTTGTAAGGCTTCGCGGGAGTGTAATACTTAGCGCCTCTAGTAGCGAAAGTTTTGAAATTCGGGCTATAATTGAAACTTCGATAATTTAAAAACAATTATTAGTATTAAAAATGTTAAATTTGGAATTCCAAGGTCAGACAGCTCCTCTTAGGTAGATCAAATCGCTATTGTACACTTTTTAAACTTTTTAAACATTTTTGCTATATTTGTGGGAGTCATCAGCGGCTCGTGAAAGAATTGAAACTCAAGGGATACCGATATCACCGATAGCAAATTTGAATATTAAAATAGATAACAAATTTTAAATTGCAAAGCAAAGGAGAACAGTGTTAAACATCAAATCGAGTCGGTAGTTTATCCTTCGTACTGGCTTTGAAGGTAAAAGCTGTAATATTAGTGCAAAATAAGTATCATTTTTGCAAATACAAATTAACACACCGCTTCATGCTATTGAAGCCATTTGTAAACATTGTCTAGTGTTCTAGCATATTTTATTCATTTTCTGTGCCATTTGAAATATTTAATATTGGATATTATTAATTTCTCTGATGTTAATGAAAAATAATATCCTTGTTTATTACTTATCAAAACAATATTTGATGGTAACCTATAAATTTGACTGACTTTTCTAGAATAAGTTGGATATCTTAGTAATAATTTGTTAAAACTATAGGGGTTTGTAAAGTTACAAGAATGGGAACAGAAAGCAGAGATTATGAAGAACAAATATAAATTAAAAGGATCAAATATTTTCGTAGATGATGACTTAACAGCAGAGGAGGCTAATATACAAGCAAAAATCAGAAGCATAGCGAACCAAGAAAAGTTGAAGGGAATAGAAACAAAAATAGGCTACCGAAAAATGACCAAAAATGGAGAAGAATGGATTTGGGATTCTACCGCTGATACGCTGGTAAGAAAAGAAGGCCATAGAATTCAAAAAAACTAGAAAAAATAAAGCAGGACAGTCATAAGCAGACAACGGCGAAGATTAAGGACACAAACATGGAAAAGAAAATGAACAACAGAGTTAATGAAAATAACATAATGAAATGTTGTACAAAAATTGGACAATGGAACGTGAGAACTTTATATCAGGCGGGCAAATTGATGCAAGTTATAAAAGAAATGGAGAGATAGCATATTGACATACTAGGAGCGAGTGAAACGAGGTGGACAGGAAGTGGCGAAATGAAAACAGTAAATACATATTGTTTCTTATACTCCGGATTAAGAGAAGATGATATCCATCAATACAGAGTGGGAATAATACTAAGTGCAAAATTCAAAAACATGCTAATAGAATGGAAACCGGTCTCCGAAAGAATAATATCGGCCAGGTTAAATACGCAGAACCAAAATCTCACAGTATTACAGTGTTATGCACCAACAGAAGTGTCCGAAATGGAAGAAAAAGAAAACTTTTATAGCCTACTAAATACAGCTCTTTTGGAAATCAGCAAAGACGTTGTGATCATACTGATGGGAGACTTAACGCTAAAGTGGAAGACGAAATCGAAGACTTGCAGCACATTATGGAGAATCATGGAATAGGCGCACGAAACGAAAATGGTGAATTACTGATAGAGGTATGTGGAAATCATGAGCTCCCAATCGGTGGAATCCTATTTTGTTATGTTCGTTTGAGTTTTGCCGCTTAGCCGTTGAAAGTTCCCACCTGTTCCGTTTGACGTACTTGTGTAAGTCTGGATGTACCGACAAAGGCAGTTCTTGGAACTCTTCGCTTGCAGATTCGCCGGAAGGCACACGTGCAAGAACATTGTTTTAACCCCCCAACGAAGGAGGAGCTAATGAAAGCGATCCAGCGTATGAAGAATTGAAAATCACTTGGAAGTGATCAGCTAACAGTAGACTTACTGAAGATTTATGTAGTATCTACTGCTGATATACTATACCACCTCATGGAAAAGATATGGACAGATGAAACTTTCCCTCAAGATTGGAAGGAAAGTATTGTTATAAACGTGCAAAAAAAAGAGATCCCAAAAATGTAGAAATTGGAGAGGGATCAGCCTATGAAGTGTGCCCAGTAAGATCTTTAACCGAATAATTTTAAATAGAATATAAGAAACACTCAACGTAGGATTAGGGAAGGAATAATGCGGATTCAGGGAGGGACATTCCTGTACGGATAACAACAACACAATCAGGATACTAATAGACCAATTACTTGAATACCATACACCACTGCAGCTACTATTCATAGACTATGAGCGAGCCTTTGACTCGATCAATAGAGAATATATAGCACTTAAAAACAGAGGACTCCCAAATAAGATAAGATTAATCAGAGCAGGTTATGAGGGCTATAAATGTCTTGCATTGCACAAAGGAAAGCTATCGACACCGTTTGAAGCAATAACGGGAGTGAGACAGGGCAGCATCTTGTTACCCTTGTTGTTTCTAATAGTCGTAGAAAACATACTGACAAATGTACTCAAAGGTAAAAAGAGGGGTATCAATTGGGGCATAACAGGAACACTGGAGGACATAGAATATGTCGATGATGTACAAGCAAAATTAGACAGCCTCCAGGAAGAATCACGAAAAGTTGGTTTAAGAATTAACAAGGACAAAACGAAGATGCTTGACATCAATGCAACAACCGTGAGTGAATTAACTATGGAAGGCAACCCCATAGAGGTGATGCGTGAATTTATGTATTTAGGTAGCATAGTGTCGTGCTAAGGAGGGTCGTTACCAGATGTACAACAGAGAATAAACAAAGCAAGAGGGGCATTTTCGGAAATGGGAAGTCTATGGCGGGCAAAAAATATTAATGTGTTAACAAAAGTGAAAATTTTCAATGCAACGGTCAAATTAGTGCTACTGTACAGGTCAGAAACATGGTGCGTCACTAGTACAATTAAAATGAAGCTACAGTCGTTCGTTAACAGGTGCTTGAGGCACATTCTATGGATCTGGTGGCCAGAAAAAATTTCAAACACAGAGTTATGGAGAAGAGCAGGACAATAGTATATTAACATGGAATTATTATTATTAATAAGCTAACACATTTCAGTAGACTTCGCGCCGGGAGGATGAAGCGCACGGACGTGCTTATGTTTGCTCCACGATGGTGGTAAATTTTTGTGAAGTTTAGTGCGTGTTTTAAAACATAAGTGTTCAAATTAAATTAAATAAATTACAGTATTGTATTAGAGCAAATTAGATCATTTAGTGACGTTTAGGGCAAATTCCCGCTTGGGTCTAAAAACGGTCGTCGAATAAGAACAAAGAGCTTCCTGTGCTCGGGCAAGCGTTGGGCTAAAAATAGACTTCAGCGAGGGTGGACTCTCAAAACGGTTGCAACAGGAAATTTTCGAAATTTATCATATCTGCCATATCTTTTATTTGGGGTATTTCAATAAGTTACTTCATAATTCTTAAATATGAATAGGTCAGCTAGCTTAGTGGTTTAAACTTAGTTTATGCATTTATTTACCCTAGTTTTAGTTAGCTAATTCATTCATTTTATTCTTTAATTCAGTGTAGTTTTAGTTGACTGCGTGAATAATAAGTGGAAAAATAAACAAATAATTGTTCATAATTGAAATCATTGTTATTACGCGTGTAGGAACCACATAAAATTACACTACTAAAAATCGATTTATTTATCCAAATTTCATAGCTAGAAAAGGTAGTGGTGATGGGAAATATTCTGTTGGTGAGTTATTAACAAGAATTTATTAAGAAATAATAATAATAATTTATAACTTCAAATAGAAGAAAAAGACCTACTGAATTGCGTTAGTGGATTCATGTATGTCGACTAGTTCCTTAGCATTATTAATCCACTAGTGATAGTTAGCAAAATCGCTTTTCTATACGTTACAAGATCTTCTGAATAAGCATTCCAGTCGTACGGATTGCGCGTATCAGACGAGAGTGCGCACGGACGCGGTTTAGTACAAAACAATTTAGTGAGAAGTGCACGAGAATTATTCAGGGGGAGAGGACCAAGGGGGAGGACTGAGGGAGTACCAACGATCAACGGAACCAGCGACCACCTCCTACTGCTGCTGGGGTGCTGGTTTGGCTCGATAGGCGGACCGATCAAAGGTGACACGGTGGAGGTCAGCAAGTAAACAACGAGGAAACCAGCAAAACGAGGGCGAGAGGAGGAGAACAGCTAAGTGATCAAGCAGTCTAGTCGAAGCTAATAGATATTATAACGGTCGCGGGTGCGTACTCCAAATCCCATTGATGCATAGCTTACTAACTACCCGGTGTTGCAACAGCGGTGCCTTGCGGTACACATCGCAGGCATGCTAATGTTGTGCAATGCCCCACCCGGAGGAGGAGAATCGCATAGGGTTAAATCACACGACCTTGGTGGCCATTGCTGGTCACCACGAAGCGAAATGAGCCGATCCGGGAATTTCTCATGGAGCAACGCAATTGTTTCGCCGGAAGTGTGACATATGGCGCCGTCTTGCTGAAACCCTAACTGCTGAATGTCCATTGCATCTTAATGAGGCCACAAAAAATCTCTCATCATCGTACGGTGTCGGTCTCCATTAACTGTCACAGCTTGTCCTGCCTCATCTTCAAAAAAATAAGGGCCGATGACACCACCCGCCCAAAATCCACACCAAACCGTCACTTGCTGCGGATGCATTTCCCTTTCATGAATCGAATGAGGATTTGCTGATCCCCAAATACGGCAATTTTGCTTATTGACAAATTCATTTAAATGGAAGTGTGCCTCGTCGCTGAAGATGATTTTCCTCCCAAAGCCGTCGTCCTCCTGTTGTCTTCTCAGAACCCAACCAACAAAATCTCGTCTCTTCTGGTGATCAGGCACTTTCAGTTCCTGGGTTAATTAAACTTTATAGGGGTGGTAATGAAGATCGTGCACAAGATTTCGCCGAAATGAAGAATATCCAATGCCCAATTATTGGGAACGACGTCGAACCGATTTCTGTGGACTAACATTGACACTGTCACGAACCAACGTAATATTTTTAACAGACCGGCCAGAACGAGGACGCCCAGAGTTTTTCATTTTGACTGTTGATCCTGTTTCGTTGAACTTTTTGGTAAGTCTGCGCACTGTTGATTCATTCGGTCCTTCATTATGCCCGAGATTCGCACGCAGTCGTCGGACAGTTGCTGCAAAACTTTCGCCGTTTTGATAAAACGTTTTCACAATTAACACGCGTTGCTCAGTTGAAAAGCGTTCCATGATGACACACAGAATGAAATAGGAATGTTAGCAGATGTCAATTTTATACAAAACAGTGATGCTAAACAACAAACAACAAAATGGCGAGCGATTCTAAACCTTTTGAACCACACTTTATATTCTTAATATACTTCTTTTACTAAGTTTCTGTTCTTTTAACATTTGTTTATTACTGTAGAATATCCTGTTTCCTTTCAGAATCCTTTCGTTTATGTCTTGCTTTTCATTTTTTCAATGCACTATTGTTCCCAGATACTTAAATGTTTCCACTTCTTTAAATGTATGGCTTCCACATATGAAATTTGTCATTCTACTGTCTTTTCTGCTAGCAAACATGTATTTAGTTTTTTCTTCATTCCTTTCAAGTCCTCACTCCTCCGCGTGCTGCTCTAAAGTCAGAAATGCTCTTTCCAATTCTTTACTTCTTGATATAATTGCTACGTCGTCTGCGTAAGCTATGACTTGCGTGAGATTTTTACTGACAGTTCTTGCATCTCCTATTTTTTTTAATTATTGCGTCCATTGATAGGATGAAGAGCAGAGAGCACATGGCATTTCCCTATCGCACGCCTTTTTTTCCCTTGTATTTTCTTGGATATGATGAGACCCGTGACTATGGTAGCATTGGATTCTTTAATAGTTGTTTTTACCATTTCTCTGACATTTTTGGGTATTATGATTTTCTTCAGCTCATCTATTAATTGTGCTTTTCTTAGTTGGTCGAATGCTTGTTTGAAATCTATAAAGATTATGTGCATTTCTGTGCTGTACTCATAGCATTTTTGGGCTATTTGATTTAGCAAGTGGATTGCGTCAACCGTGGATCTACCTTTTCTAAAGCCATTCTGGTAATCCCCTAATGCATTTTCAGTGTAATTTTGTAATCTTTCTTTTATGATAATTCTTAGTACCTTGTATGTCACGTTGAGTAGGGAGATGCCTCTATAATTCTTGCATTCTGACATATCTCCTTTATTTGGAACAGGGATTATTATACTGGTCTTCCATTCTTCCGGAATCTCCTCTTCCCTCCAGTCTTTGTATTAATTTGTGTATTTCATTGATAATTTCCTCTTCTTCATCATTATAGAGTTCCTCGAAATGTGTCTGTCAGCATTCTTCTTTGATGTTAACCGTTACTTTCTTTCTTTTACCTTTTCTAATATATCTAAGGAGCGCTTCAGTATTATCATTCTTGTTCTTTTTCGATTTCGTCCATTTCCCTTTCTATCTACTGTCCTTTCTTTTTTCTATACAGCTTTGTTGTTTCTCTTCTGTGTTCTCCGTAGGTATTTTTGTCGTCTTCATTTTGTGTGCTAAGTCATTTCTTTCTCGCCTGGTTTTTTCTTTCTATTGCCCTCATACACTCTAGGTCGAACCATTGGTTGTTCTTTTGTTTCTTCCTGTATCCTATGACTTCTTCTGCTACTTCATTTATACTACCTTTGACATTTTTCCATTCTTCTTCTACGTTTGCATCTTTCCTATCTTGCAGTCTTGCTGTGATTTCTAACTTGTATTTATTTTTCGTTTCTTCTTGTTCTAATTTTTCTATGTTCCATTCTCTGTTTGATAATTTTCTTGGTTTTATCCCCTGCATATTAATCTTGCACGTAGTAATTACCAGCATGTGGTCTGAACATGGAAATAAAAATGAGAAAATATGGCTGGCTAGGACAGACATTAAGAAAATCTCGAGAAGAACCATGTCGGGCAGTGCTGGAATGGACCCCGCAAGGAAAACCAAAGATAGGACAACCGCGAACGACGTGGAAGAGAACTGTGGCAGACGAAAATAGGAAATCCATCGCACAGTTGAAACCAATCGCGGATGACAAGCAACAGTGGAAACAATTCGTAACCACCCTATGTCCTCCCCAGGGAATAACGGGAATTATTATTATTATTATTATAAGAGTTTGTGGAAATAGCCACGCAAAATTTAATATAGATTTTTAAAACACTACAAAAATAGGATATAACCTTTACACAATTCATTATACTGATTTTCTCATCTTTCGGTTCACTTAATTTTGAAATAACCTTGTATAAAGTTGAGTGTGAACGATCAGATATTGTGAACTATCGGGTTTTCAACTTGACAAAATCAAATCTTGGAAATTTTGATCAATTATTGTTTAATCAAGGGTGCGCCAGTGTGGTCTAGTGGTTAAAGCACTGGGTTCTGGAGAGGAAAGTCGGGAGTTCAAACCTCCGACTCGATGCCAGGCCTACCCAGTCGCTTTTAATAATTGGGTACCTGCGTTCGAATGAACAAAGAGTAATAATGCGATTGTCTAATGTGTGATGCTCACCACATCACCACGTATTATTAATCTGACACGTGACAACCGGGTTGAGAGCAAGGATACTGGAGCTCTGATCTTCCGCGTTGCAGGACAAACCCTTCATAGGGTGTAGAACCTCACCATTATTATTAAGTTCATATGGTACTCTGTCAACCTTTGAAAACCACTTATATGTAAAAATCGGCTTGGTTAACTATAGGGTGCTGGGTTTTCTTAAAGTAAATTTGTATGCAAATACTAAATCTGCATGATAAAAAATTGTTCTATCTAGAATAAGAAGGATAGTATTAATTTCTGGTGTAACTCGAATTCGCTAAAGGTTGCCAATATTGTGACAGCAAAGAAAACTTTTTATAAATAAAGTTATTCAATTTTAAAATTCCCGTTTCTATAGGTTCTGCATAAACTCCTAATGAAAGTTCTTCATGACACACCATGTATATTACGTGTAGAAGTAAACTTATTAAGGACCATACAAAAATTCACACACATAATCTATGGTTGGGAAAACTATGTGCGAGTAGCAGCTCTGTTCGAATATAAAACTTTTGTGGTAGTGTGATGAAATCATGAAAGTAAACAAATTCTAAAGTATGCAAAAAAAAATTTGATTCTATTATTTATGACCAACCTTTATGCAATTATCATGGATTTTTATTTTATCATATGGTATTCTATTAAGCAGCCGTGTGACACTTAAACAAATTAATAAGTTTGATGATGTATCTATTCTTTTTAATTAGCTTACTGATTATTAGTTTTTTTGTACATACCTGTAGGCAAATAGACTTCCTCTTGATTGCTGCAGTTCCTGCAGTAAATGTTCTTCTTATACTGGAAGCCCTTCGGAGTGATTGGGAACCTTCAATTCCTACCACTGAACCACTAAAACTTGATGCTCCAAGTCCCCTGGCTCCGACAAAAAGCTTACTTAAGTCTTCCCTGTAAAAAAAAATTAAATGTTATTACAAATCCACATGCACAGAGAACAGTTGATCTATTATTAGCTTACATATATCTAGTTTGCAGTTAGATATATAAGAGACCTTATTTAACATTTTTAACCTATTGCGATCAATTTATTTTCTAGTTTCCGCAGAAAGATTTATTTACATAACAAATAAATTAGACTGAATTAATTTTCGCGGCGCCTCTCTCCCACGAGGATTTATTACTATGGGAGAGTAGATCAACAACCCCCCTTATGGGGGAGGCCCTCGCCCAACAATGGGATGTTGCGGGCTAATATAGAAGAGAGAAACAGACCTAAACATGTACAATGCACAAAATTGGTATTTTTCCAAAATTGTATATTAAGATAAAATATTTCAATACTGATGGTGTATTTTAAATGTATTCCACTAGTTATATTAACCATTAAAATTCTTCATGGTGGTTAAATATACAGAATAGAATGCAAACTTTTCCTTTGCTTTTTTTTGTAGAAGATGGTTTTGGTATTGACGAAATTAAAGTGTTAATAAAAGGAAAGTAAGTGCTCTTGAATTATAAACATTTTCATAACTTCAAACCAAAAGAGTGGGAATTTGTCATACATGAGTTAGCAGTTATCAAGCTTAATATTAATACGGTTATCTTATATATTACCGTGGAAGGGTTATAATAATAGAACTGCAAATTTTGAATGGAGATTTGAAAATCGAGTGAATAACTATAGTGGAAACAACATTCAGAAGATAAATAATAGGTAACAGATGTGGAAAAGGTGGAAATGGCAAAGTAACACCAGCAATGGTAAAACTAGGAGGACAAACAGTGCTAGAACGATATTTAACCTTTAGTTGAGGAATAAGGAAGAACATCTAAACATAAGAACAGAACATGAAAAAACTAGTTGAAATAATTGTAATTATAGGATAGAAAGAGACATGATGACTTAATACTGAAAGCATAAAAAGGGTAGACAAAGAAAGAAAAAGAAGAAGAAGAAGGGCTCTGTTTCCTTATTCAGTTTAAATATAGGAAACTTCCAACCTTATACTTTTAAATCAGGAGCAAGAAAATATTTTTAATTTAAGAATAAGGTAGAAAGAAAAAGTTATATATGAAATGAGCTATAACTGAATAGGAAGAGAAATGATGAAGTAACACCCAAGGGATAAAAACGGTAGACAAAGAAGAACAAGAAGCTTTTACCTTCTTCAGATTTGAATAAAGAAAACTTCCAATCTTCTGTTTTAAATAAAGGCATGAAAAGATTATAATTTAAGATAAAACAAGGAAGAAGAGATATTTTCACAATGGGTTGAAATGGATAGGAAGAGAAATGATGACTCAACACCCAAGGAGTAAAAAGGGTAGACAAATATTTATGTTATCTTGTTCAGCTTCAAATATAGAAAACTTCCAACCATTTACTTCTAAATCACAGATGAAAAGATTTTAAGTTTAAGAACAAGGTAGAAATAAAGTTATATATGAAATGGGCTATAACTGAATAGGAAGAGAAATGATGACGTAAAACCCAAGGGATAAAAACGGTAGACAAAGAAGTAGAAGAAGCTTTTTGTTTTATATTACCTTGTTCAGATTTGAATAAAGAAAACTTCCAATCTTCTATTTTAAATAAAGGCATGAAAAGATTATAATTTAAGATAAAACAAGGAAGAAGAGATATTTTCACAATGGGTTGAAATGGATAGGAAGAGAAATGATGACTTAACACCCAATGAATCAAAAGGGTAGACAAATGTTTTACGTTATCTTGTTCAGTTTTAAATATAGAAAACTTCCATCCATCTACTTCTAAACCACACATGAAAAGATTTAAAGTTTAAGAACACCATTTCAAATTTATTACATAATCAAAAGGTACAGCTTGCCTGATTTAACCTTGCTTGTGAGTGAACATTGCGCACTACCACCACTACCACGAAATTGGTGGGGGAGGATTTGTAGCAGTCAACATCGTTGTAAACTCTAGTGAAAAGTGCGTGCAATGGAGTTTCAATCTAAAATTAAAACAGGGAAGCGTACGCGCGTTTCTTTTACTGAGTGTACCGAATGCTAACTGCCCATATACATTGTATTCCTCTCTGTTCCTCCTAGTGTCTTTCTCGCGTCGCTCAGCTCCCACCAGTAAGGTTAAATCAGTCAAGCTGTATGAGTGCCAAAATGGCTACCTTATATATACAGTCAAACTCCCATATTACGAACGTCTATATAGCGAATTTCTCTATATAACGAAATTTTGCGCTATAAGCTGCACCTTTAACCAAAAACACATGTAAAATTGTTTCCAAATAGCGAAATTAAATCTCTATTTAACGAATTTTTTAGCGTAATAAAATTAAAATCTATGGAAATCTTATTGGTTTTGGGAATTTTGTACCCAAATATTTTCTATTATAAGTTCTTCCAGTACAGCCACAGAAAGTTTTCCAAGAATTGTAAACGATTTGTCAAGTTTACGTCAAGCTTCTGTGTAAACTTATCGTATTGAAAATCTTGGACAATCTTAAAACAATGCATTTCTGAGCTGGCAAAGGTTTGGACTTACAAAGTTACGGAAATGATTATAAAGAACTGTTTTTCCAAAGCGGGATTTGTTGAAAATTGTAATGAATGGGATGGCAACAATGAATTGCCCCTTGTGGATTTGCACAAATCGTGGGCTACGTTACAGCACTTCGATAAAATCTCCACCAATATTAACTTGCACGACTACCTCAACGTTAATGAAAATCTCCTTACTACCGAGTATTCCACTGAGGAAGAAATTTAGGACTCTTTAAAAAATAACGAAACTGACCAAACAATAATCCAAGATGAAGATGATGAAACTGACGAACCCGCAAAAAAAAAGTGATGATATGATCCACGCGTTTCAAATTATCCATTGCGGATTACAATATAAGTGTGAAGCATATTATGAAGAAAAAACTTTTTTAAACTGTTGTGTGCAACCGAAAATTACAGACCTTTTTACAAAAAAATGAAGTTGTATGTATGTACTACATGTAAATTTATTCTGTTAATTAGAAATTTGTTCTATACTTAAATGTAAACTATGTACTCGTATTACATATGTAAACAAATTGTATTAAACTTCTTTTCAAAAAAAATCTAATCTCTCTATAACAAAATTTCCCTATTGCGAATTTTTTTTCAGTATTTAGCGACTTCGTTATATAGAAGTTTGACTGTACCGTATACTGTACAAAAACTCACTTGCAACTTTCTTGCAGGATAGTAATTGCAGAACGAGCAACTGGATTTTCCCTGCTGTATTTAAGCCAGCCATTACAAGCATACAAGACAGGATTGGTGCCTTGCAAGTGTTGCAATATAAACTGGTTATTTCCTGGAGCTTTCCTCAGTAGCAGCTGATGATCACGATCGCCAAAATGGGTAAACAACCGCTCCAAAAACGTCTCATCATTGGACCCCGGATATATGGCTTCCTCATCAAGCAACCATAGCAACCCGCGCCGATCACATTCATGTAAATCAGTCTGTGAGGAGCGTATAACACTATTTTGGGCTGTTTTATCCAGCAGGTTTATCAGCGGAAGCGGATTTATTAAATTATCGTTTTCGTTTTCGTCACAAGGTAGGTCAATGTTTTCCTGAACGTAACGATCGCGTGGTGCTACAAGGTTACTGTGATAAAACAGAAGCTGAAGACGTTCCTGTACATAATTATGGCATAAATCTTCAAAAGAAGCTCCCGTTTGCTTTCCACAAGAAGCTGGATTTTGAAAACCGGGTGCATCAACCAGTAGAAGTGATGTCACTGTGTGTATTGGAGCAGATATGGATCTGAAAGTAAAAAATAAGGTTATATATAATAGCAAACAGTAATATAAAAGTCAAAATAGGAATATGAATGAATATAAATGGTATAGTAGACATACAGGATGCTAAACTCATCATGAACAATCGCCACTTTTTTTTTCGAAATTTTTTCTAAGCTTTTTGTCAGCATAGTTTATTTAGAGCGACAAATTTGGAGGCCCACTGGTCCCCAACTGAGTTTAAAGGACAGCAAACGTGTTATCTCAAGTAAAACAATTGAGTTTTTTATAGATTCCAATGTTGTTTTGCAGTCTCTTTCTAACCATATACAGGGTAGGTGACTTTTCATTAGCTACCATATACATACGTATCTGTTTTAAATGAGAATATATCACACTAAATTATTTGAAACGATTCTCACACTATTTGGATCTGTGGTTTAGTGCATTAATTAATTTTTCACGATCTATTATTTTCTTTAAATGTCAAATTGTTTTTTAGTAAACGGAACACCCTGTTTATTTTTTGGGTGCAGGATTCCTTATTAGATAATTATTACGTAATAGTATGGAAAGTAAAGATTTGCTCTGGTAATCCATTCATTCATTGATAAAAGATAGCCCTGACTGGTTTTTGTTAGTAGTTACAAAATATACATGGTGTTTCATTTAATAATAATTTAATTAACAAAAGTCATAAATGAATATCTCTCTACAAAGAAAGTATACCAATAAAAATAAAGAATTGCACAGAGATTAAATGGCGCCTAGCGTTACGTTTACGTAGAAAATAAAAACATAACCTCATTTTACAATCGTTATGTCACTTTTATCTAGGTGACATTTGGCTTTGATTGATTGACATTAGACTTACAGAGTGTACAAACAGAAAATCAATTCTCTGTTTCGGTTTCCATTTACATTATTTATTTCAATTTTTTTATAAAAATAGTTGACAATTTCTAGGAAACTTTTGGTAGAATATATTTAGGTTGGCAGCAATTATTTGTGTTTGTCAGTTGTGGGAATTCGACGTTTCAAAGTTTATTTAACACGAAATCGACATTATAGTTTAATGCAAAATATATCAATTTAAATTCCGCAGCCGCGATAATACTCAAATCTGATAAAGTCTTTCAGCAGGGAACATACACTTAATGTCAGACCGCAGGCATACCAATCGCTGACAACAAAATGTCACTGAAAATCGTTTAAGAATGAACTCCATTCTAGTCTTAAAAGTAGTGCGAGAATAATGTCATTCTAATGCCGAAAGAGAAAATAAATTGTTCATACACTTGTATTATCCATGGTTATACACCAAACCTGTTTATACAGAACATTATATGTTTGTTTAATCTCCAAGGGTGAGTTTATATGTTTGCAACATGTGAACCACCAATGGGACAACAAATTGAAGTTGTCACCGTTACTTTGACAGACAGCCGCGGCGATACTGTCATTGTCAGTATCACTTCCAGACATCTTCAAATTCATCAACAGGGTTAGATAGCTTGAGGATTAGCAGGACGAGGGCGCGGAGGACACACAATGGGCCCACCTTTAGATCTAAGTGTTGTAAGTTTTTCTCACCCTTCTTATAATCCAGATCTGTCACTGTCAAGATAATATTTTAGATTTGTCCTCATTGGTTGTTTACTTGGCGCTGACGTTATGTCGTAAGCATGTAAACATACCCATAAGTGTTTTTCGAGGTTATGATTTTGTTTATTTTCCAAACGTAACGTAACCTAGATAGCTCTTGCAGTGGCAATAACGTTATGTTTCTATTTATTAGTCAAGCGGCCACATGCTATCCATTCTTGATACGACTTGTATTAGTTTATATTTGTCAAGTATAATTCTGAAGTAAAGTAATTTATACTGGGCGATCCAATAAAAATTTAGATATCGCAGTACCTTGTGATATGTATTTTGGGTTGTCTGTTTTTGAAACGGTAGGTTCAGCTCGCCCGTGATTGACCTTGTATGCAAAACTTAGAAACAACCAACGCCCTCGCTTGGAGACATCCAAAATCGAACTGTGATGTTGGTTGCCTATATAAAACCGGGAATGCTATTTGAAACCTACATACAACACATGTTCGTGTAGCATCACAGCAGCCTGGTTAATCTTTCAAACTTGTGTTTATTCAAGAGCGTACCCAGGGAGGGGGCAAGGGGGGGGGCAGCGTCTACACAAACGTTTAGTAAGAGTAATATTTTATTTATTGCAGTGAATTTAAAACGAAAGAAAAGTACCAGCACCAGCACCAGCAGAAGGAGCAGTGATGAGGGCAAGGAAGTACAACCACCTTCTGCTTCAGACACTGCGACTGCGAGACCTTCTATGGTTCAAACCACGGCGCCAGACACTGAACGTAAAACTGAAGACGACGGTTATCATGAAGGTGATATTGGAAATATCGTCGGCCCGGCGACTATGCCGGTTGATAAAGAAAAAAACATCTTCTGGTAAATGGCTGGGTACCTTCGAAGAACTACGATTTTGCAGAAGATCCCAAACACCTCAAGAAGAAATTCAATCACCAATGGCTGGACACATATTTACCATGGTTAGCTTACTCCAGGGGACTCAAAGGTGTTTTGTTTCCTGCGTCATTTTTCCGGCACACACGATTTACCTCGCAAAGGCAAAAATCTGGATGAAGGCGTACTCCGTTTACGCATCGAAGCAGTTGATTCAAAATTAAAACACCATTTTGAGCATGGACCGAAAAACGCGTCATACCGATCACCTATCATAGAAAATGAAATAATTGATCTACTTGGCACTACAATCAGGGAACAAATCGTCACAAGGATTAAGGAAGCTTACGCTTACAACATTCTGGCTGACGAAACCGCGGATATTTCGGGCAAAGAACAGCTGCCTATTGGATTACTTTTCTTCGATGAAAAGGCCAAAACAATCGAACAAGAATTTTTAAGCTTTGTTGAGCTTGGAAGGCTTGATTCTAAAAGTATTGCCAAAGCCATTGAAGATTTTGTGACAAATTTCAACCTAGACCTTGATAAGTGTGTGGGGTTAGGCTTCGACGGATGTTCTACCATGTCTGGAAAAGAAGGGAGTGTGCAGGTGATCTTGAGGCAAAAGTACAATAAAGCCTTGTATTTCCATTGCTCCACGCACAAGCTAAAACTTGTCGTGAACGACTTAAACGTTATTCCAGAAATTCGAAACTGCGTTGGAAGTATCAAAGAGATAATCATATTTTTTTCGCGAGTCCGTTTTACGAGGCAAGCTTATTGCGGAATATTCCTAAATTGCGTGAGACTAGATGGTCAAAGAAGTACAAAAGCATCCGTGTTTTTAAGGATCACTTCGTTCGATATTGTTAAAACATTAAAGACATTAACTGAAGAGGGTAATGCAGCAACAAGAAAAAATCCATGCAGCGGCGTGCAGATCTTCATTTGTTGTGTCAGTAGCATTAATTGCGAAGTATTTCTCTATACTGGAACCCGTAGCAAATACAATTCAATTGAAGCCACTTGGCATAGTAGTTAAAGCTAACCAGCAGATTCAAACTGCTCTCGTCATGCTAAGAGAGCATCGGGAAGTTGCGGAGAACGTCACAGCTAACGTTTTGAAAGAACTAGGCGACATTTCAAAGTATTTGAATGTTGGTTGATATAATCGCCACGCGCGTTGTTGGCCGACAAATGCATAGAAGCAACCTTCCAGCAGGAAATCCATCCGAATTTTGAAGAAGGCCTCTAATAATTCCTTACATGGATTTCATCATATCATCTTTAGAAGTCAGCTTTTCTGCATACAAATCACCTGCATTTTCATGCCATCTGTTCTTTATTACTACAATTTATTATTTTTTTTTACTTAAAAACAGTCGTACTGTGATTGTGGTTGCCTATGTAAAACCGGGAATGCTATTTGAAATCTACTACACATGTTCGTGTAGCATCACAGCAGCCTGGTTAATCTTTCAAGCTTGTGCTTATTTATTTATGCAGTTAGCTTGGGGTGCAGCTTTTAGTGTGATTAATAAAATAAACTTCTGTTGCATGCAACCAGTTTCGCGAAATTCGTTCCACGAGTACGTCACTCGCCTAAATGCCATTAGATAATTGGGTTTTTATTGTTATTTGAAATTGTGGTTCTTATTTCTTTGTTGACTTTATATGCTGAAACAATTACATACAAAATTGACTTTATATGCTGAAACAATTACATACAAAATTTACTGTATATTATTCAGGGTGTCCCACGACGTGAGATCACTACTACACCTACGTGTAGGAGAGGTGAAAAGAAATCAAAATTAAAGAGGGGTCATTTTCTCTAAATCGACTATTAAAGAAGTTATTGGCCTGTTTTAGTTAAATACTCAAGCAGCCGAAACAATAAATGATATTAAGTGGTATTTGATACAAACTGTCTACGTTACTATGGAAATGATATTATTTACTTGTATGTCAAAGTAAAGCACTTTAAAGTTGATTTCTCTGCCTGAGCTTATTAACATTGTTGATAATGTTTACTTTTACACAGCGAGATTAGGCCAATATCCATTACATGTACGGTTTTTGTGATCGAAACTCAGTAGCAGCTGCTCGAGCATATGGGTTGAGATTTCCAAATCCAAACAAGTGTACAACCACCTACGTGAACACGGAGCTTTCCCGAAACTGTCGACTCAGCGTCCAATACAGCAAGTATTAGACAATGAGGACAACATACTGCGAGAAATTGATAAGAATCCCAGCAGCTTTGTTCGTCCTGTATCGGCACAACTTAATGTGCCACGAATGCGAGTTTGGATAACATTAAAAAGTCATGGTTTATATCCGTTTTATATCCAGCCTGTTCAAGCCCTGTTACCTACAGATTTCGCTAGTCGTACGGAATTTTGTTGCTGGATCATTCAAAATCGAAACCTACGTAATAGAATTTTATTCACGGATGAGGCAACATTTACAAAGAATGGATTAATGAACAGAAAGAACAGCCAGTCGTGGGATTTGGAGAATCCCCACGAAACCACTATCAAATTATCAACATAGGTTTTCAGTGAATATCTTGTGTGAAATTATTGATAACATGCTCATCTGTCCATTCGTTTTTGAGAACCATTTAACCGCCGACAGATATATAAATTTTCTAGAAGATTATTTGGGAGAATTGTTAGACGATGTCGCTTTGGCGATCAGACACTTTGCCTTACGTGTAAGACAATTTTTGAATCAACGGTTTGAAGGACGCGTAATTGGTAGATGGGAACCGCACACCTGGCCCCCAAGATCTCCGGACTTAACTTGTTTAGATTATTATTTGTGGGGCCATATGAAAGATATGGTATACCAGACACCATCAGAGACTGTTGAAGATCTTAGGAGACGCATTTTTGAGACAGCAGAACTAATTCAGAATAACTACGACGTGTTACGTAGGGCAACCAGATCTCTCTTAGGAAGATCCAGAATGTCTTGAGAGCATCGGCGGCCATTTTCGATAACTATATTTGGTCTACAGATTTCGTACATGAAGTAGTGACCTCACGTCGTGGGACACTCTGTATATCTAAACTTATATGCATATATCTAACAAGGTTTTTAAGTACAAAAAGGTACACCTTGATACATTCCAGCACTGATTTTCATTATATCTTGACCTTGAACTCCGCCTATTTACCTTAATCATTACAGTGAACTTACACGAAGAAATGACAAAATTAACCAAATTAAGGAAAATTTTCAACAAAACTCTTAGGCACATCTACTGTATAACTATGGTTGGATTGAATGACGACGGTTGTTAAAGTATATAAAGCTTTGAAAAAATCCATTAGCATCACAATATTTAGAACAGGTAACTACCTTGCCAACTTCCATACGGACTGACGAACTTACACTTTCTTCTTTTCTAAAGTAACATTAGCCGAGGAAAAATCTAATGACTTCTATTGCTGACTTAGAGAAAAACATATTTTCAGAGGTTTTCTTTAGCCAAAGGTCCATTAGATAGTCTAAGTTCATCAGTTCCTACTAAAGATGTCAACTTAGTTACCAAAATACATACATAAACTCTATTTGTTGAGCACTGAGCTAGAACGTAAACAAACGCACGTGTTTGACTCACCCGAGCGCGCGCTGTGATTGGTCTACTAGATAAAGCTAATGCCTCATTACTTAAGGAGTAATTGATACTCAAAACTTTTACTTTGCACTCGTAATTACCGGGTTAAGTTTGTGGGCTTTTTGAGCAGGACAGCAGTGAAGTACGTAATAATATTAGGTATGCATATGTCTATTTCTAAATATTTTCACATTACGTATAAAATAGTCTTACTATTACAAGAATGCTTTTAAAAGACCCGTTATAGGAAAATTACTTCTAACTAAACAGTAAATAGTTTGCCATTAGTTAAACACAGCAGATAATTATTATTATATTATATTAATTGTTAATAATTAAGTGTTTATTATTCCTTTAGTGCTTCTACTATTATGTATTTATTTGTGTCTGGCTAATTAATGGATTGCAGGATTTAACTTGATGCACCTATTTGTCAACCACGCATTGAACTACTTAACAGTGGATTGCTTTTACGTCAATATTTGTAATGCAGATGTCTCCAAGTCCATAAAACACCTTTACTTAAAAAAATGGTTCTTTTCAGAACCATTAATTCTTCTAAAAAAGAATTCTGAGGGCGCGGCGCGTACGTTAATTTAGAAACGCAAGGAATATTCCGTAAATACACATCCGGTAAATCAACGCACCTGTCAAGCGTTTGTTTACATTCTAGCTCAATGCTCAACAAATAGAGTTTAGGTATTCTAACTTTTGTGGTGTTAAGGGGTCTCCTTCAGGTATATTTATGGTTGAAATAAAGTATTTCTTAAATTTTATTTTTGATATTGTTAGTAATTATATAATACGGGTGCAGTTAAATCTAAGCGACCATAGAAAGAGCATAAACCATAGCCTTCTTTACTAGACGATGTCTGGTTGTAACCTACAAAGCCAATGTAGAAACATTTATAGTAATACTTTAGTCAGTTTTCTGTATCTATGATCCACCTCCATATCATTTCCTAATGCATGAATTATAACTTTTTTTCTTGCTTATGATAAAATACCAAAACAAATGGAAGTTTGTTGTAAACATCGTTTCATAAGAAGACATCCAATGGAAGTTACCTGTTTATTAAGGAAGCAACACAATTGAAAACTTCTGCATAAAGACCAACAATCATCCCTTCCAATGCTTCCAAGCCAACTACATCACGATCAAGGCCTTTATCTGTAGGAGAAGGAGTTCGAAATGGTGCCCTTGGTGTATTGGGGGTTGCCAAACCACCGGATGCAAGTCCAAAAATGAGCCGAGACAGTTCTTCCACAGTAGTTCCTAACAAATGGGCGGCTCTTTGGGCTGATTGTGGATTCACAAACTGGTACCGGTTGTTTAAGTTTCCTGTAAAAAAACAGCATTAGGTAAACCCGTGTAGTCACTATGTTCTCCTATGGAAAAAATGGAATACATCATCATCATCATTATTTAGGCACTAATTCAGTATTGAGATCTTATGTTTCAAACGGAGTTGAAAGGAATTCAGTCTTACCTTTGGTAGCTCCAGCACAACCAAGATGAAAAATAGCCGCCAAAACCGACCAAACAGACTTTTGCTCCAGTTCAGTTATTCCCAGAACACCAAATGCGTTACAAATTTTAACAAACTCTGTTTGTGCTCTTTGTTTATCTTCATGTTTTTGAAGCAATGTAATGAAGGCGTTCTGCTCATTCCCTGATATGTTTTCCAGGAACAATTCCTTCCGCAAATTTCCTTCAACACCTGCCAGCAGGCGATACATGATATGGAAAGTGGTTTCCAAGTCAACCTTTCTGGCAATTCTAGATTTCTCCAACATCAATATCTGAATGCTCGCCGAGGCAACAACGCCGCTTTGATCAAAATCGAGACTGAAAATTTGGGTGAATCTTGTGGCGTTGGTGTTCATCACGGTTTTGCAGTTTCCAAAGCTTTCTAATATGTTCCAGATGGAAGTTAATTTTTCCACAGTTAGAATTTTGTTCACACAACCGGCTGCCGTCACAAGATACTGAATTGAATGTCGGAAGTTCGTGGTTTTGCCCGAACCCGAGCGCCCCAGAAATGCTATGGATTGGTCTCTTCTAGATGAGAGCATGTTGTGGTAAGCAGACTGAGCCACCGAGTAAACATGAGGAGGCATATCTTCACTTTTGCATCCTTTGAACAGAGCTATCACCTGTAATATTTAATACGATTTTATACAATAGGAGAGAGGTTGTAAAACGTGGTTAAGTAGAATTATTAGCAAAGTACTAGAAGAAGAATGATCTATGTACTGTGTCAATTACAATGTCATAATAAACAATAATAATAGTGGAACCCTTCCTTGGACAATTTTGCTTAAAAATCCAATAATAGATTATTTTTAGGAGCTTATGGCGATCAAATCACGGAGCGGTAACTCGGAGGTGCATTGTTAAAAAACCTTTAGCGAGTAACAATTCTTCAAGGAGAAATCTGACAACATTGGAGTGAAGCTGAAATGTAATAGCTTGCATTGTTCATACAATAAGTAAAGAGAAATGTTGAAATCCAGTTACTAGAGAAAACCATTCTTGTCAAATACGTTTTCAGATAATGTTTACATGAATTTCTAAATTTTAGATATTGAATTAATATTGATAACTGTAATCAATGTGAGGCTCTAAGGCGGAAGGTCAGAGCTTCCGCATGTTTGCTCTCACACTCGGTTATCGCGAACAAAATTCATTTCTTGTGGTGGGCATCGTGCATTGAACACCCGCAGAATTACCCCTTGCTCGTTCGAACGCAGGTACCCAATCATTTAAAGGGACTGGACAGGCATCAGGGATTTGAACTCCCGACCTTCCGTATCGGCGCTCATTTATATCGATACAAATCTATTCAAAATTTATAATCAGTTAAGTTTCTTTATTTTTTGCAAGATGTATTGAAATTAAGAGAATTAAACACACCGGGAAATAGACTTTTGACCTCTACATCTTGACGAGCTTCCGGTTTTCTCATGTTTATTAAATGTTTCTCTACATAGTACTGCCTAGAATCTGCGCCATTATTTGATGACCCAGTATATTCACTTTAAGCTAGGAATAAATTGTTGAAAGATGGTTTGATTTAAAAAAAGAGATTATACTGTGATCTTAAAATACGAAGCGATTATGAAAAGTGTCCGAAAATTAAAAAATGTCACAGAAATGTCAATCTGTGGCAAATTGGGAAAAATAAAAGCTAATGGTATTATTCGTTCCAAAAATCATAAAAATTAATTTAAATTACATTCTGAATTTGCGTGAAGATGTTTGAGAACGTCTGAAATTTAACAGGAACTTGAGTTAAGAGAGAACATACATTTCTCGATATTTGCAAGGTGAAAAACCTTCTATGTGTAGGAATAGTTGTAGTAATTAGAGGGAGATGCAGCATTTTTATGTATATTCATGTTTCCTGCTAACTGAAAGGCCTATTTTATAAATGGGGCAATCATATGGTTGTGTATAATGACAAAACTACTGGAAATGCAGAACAAGCTATTTAAAAAAATCCAAAAACCCGGAGCGAAAAAGAACCCAATACCGAAAGGTAAAAAGGGATATGAATAAGAAAGAAAACTTCGTTGTCTCGTCATTTACAAATCTAAACATACCTTCTCTGAATATATGGCGAGTGGCGCCATCGGATTGACGACCAGCAAAGTACTATTGCCTGCATATGTATGAATAAGATTTGTTGCGTAGCGCTGTCTTAAAGTGTGAAGAAGACTTGATTCATTCAAATTCCTCAAAGATGCAAGATCTTCTGCTCTATCGAACTGAGGAGGATTGGCCTATAAAAAAAGATTACGATTAATTTTGCGATCTACCACCGAAAGAAGCAAGCATAGAGGACTGAAACTACAAACCTTTTCTATATCATCTTCATCTACATCGAGTATATCGCCGGTATGTTCTAGACGAATTCTTAATTTTCCTGAATCCAAATTCGGGCTTGTGTCCTTTCTCGCAGCGGTAAAGCCCCCGCGGTGCACCAACCACACTTTCTCTGCGTCCAGCCATTGCTTCTCGGTGGCTACTTGTTCTTCTGATTTGGCCTATTAAAAAAGAAAACAGTTTATTTCACAACATAGTGTAGGTATATGTTAAAGCGATCTCGTAAAATGATTCACGGGGTGATTTATTGTGAAAACTTGTAACATTTTGCTAATTTCCCAACTGCTCAACTATATTTGTTTGAGTTTAGACTATAATCATAATTCAATGGTGTTTATTGTCGTATTGTATACATCTATCTAATGTTGGCCGATTTCTGCTGTTCAGGCTTTACATCAGCCCATAAAATGATCCCACTAAAATTCCATTACTTACAAACTTCCTAACTAATGATTATATAGCGAGTGGACGCGGTATTGCGCACTAACGGCTATACAACTTTGTGACGCCAACTCACAGTGGAAATGGTGTCCCATACCACTAACTGGATATATAAATACTTAGCTTTTATTAACTTTAAATTTATATAATTTTGTTGCAAAACTTTGTGTTATTCTAATGGTACATTGTGTAGCATATGGATGGTAGAATTCTTCAACGAATAGAATCGCTAATGTGCATTATTTTGGTATATTTGGTGTCCCTAAGTAGCTTCACAACCGCGTGAGCCATGCCGCATACATTCTCTATAAAATCCTTATTCCTAACCATATCTGAGTTAGATATCAGCATTTAAGATTAGAAGTTGTAATATTTGAAATATTTAGAAAATCTGTAGTATGTTAAAATATCTATTTGACTTACTACGTAACAGTTATATATTACTGCACGGAATTAGTTTATTAGAACGAGAAAACGGTGAGTTCTTTTTTGTCACTTATTATAAGTTCACTCTTTCTCATATATACTATTAAACGCCAACTTGGCCAAATTCCTTATTTTGCTAATAGGCAATGTATTCGATAACGTGATAAGGGTTTGAAAGAAAAAACGCCATCCTATTTTTGTGTGTAATATTCACCTAAAAGTGATTACATGCATATATTTTCTTAATTTTAAATGAAGCACCCTGTATAAAATACAACTTTTTTACAGATAAGTTTTACTAGAGTACAAACATATATAGGAATTAAAAATAAATCAAATAATTCAAATTGCAACCTGGAATTTCTACCGCTGCTCCATTGAGACTTACACCATCCATTCCATAATATTATGTTTATCGCCATTATTGGGGAAATAAGTTATATCATATGGATTACCCATACCATAGAGCTATAAGTTAGAACAACTGTTGAAATGTCGAAAAAAGTACTATTTGCAACAGAAATATGTATCTGTATATGAATTTCGTATCCCTTCCATCTGTCTCAACTTTATGTTAAGGTATTCGAGGTTTGTATATTAAGTAATGAGACTGGTAGCGTAGCGTTCGATCTGGCAACGCTGGGGATGCGGGAGTGGAAGCGGCGGCAGGTGAACATGTGATACACCTTCAGTACGAGTTTGAACTCGCTACAGTCATTTGGTTGTCCATAGCGATTTTTTTCGTGAAAAAGTTTTTTCTAGTGCGTTCTGAAAATGAGTGACATCAATTTCGAGTAAAGGTGTGCTATCAGGTTTTGCTTCACACTTGGGCACCGTGCAACGAAAACTTTTGCAAAACTTCGGCTGGCCTACGGAGAGGGCCCAGGTGTTTCGGCAGTTTAAGGCATTTTCAGAAGGAAGAGAGTCGATTGAAGATGAACCTCGCAGCAGAAGGCCTTCATTTTCAAGAACCGATGAAAATGTCGACAAAATGCGGGATCTTGTGCGTTCTGATCGTCGGTTGACAGTCAGAATGATCGGGGAAGAGTTGAATTTGAGTCACAGCACCGTTCATCAGATTTTGACCAATGAATTGGGGATGAGAAAAATCTACACAAAAATAGTTCCGAAAAACCTTTCGCAGGACCAAAAGGACATCAGGAGGGAAAGGTGCCTTGATTTTTTGGAATAGATTGAAAATGATCCCCATTGTCTGGAACGTGTAATTACTGGTAACGAGTCTTGGGTGTTGGAGTATGACCCGGAAACCAAGCGCCAGAGCATGGAATGGCACACTTCAACCTCTCCAAGGCCAAAAAAAAAAAGCAAAAATGAGCAAGTCGAAGATCAAATGCATGCTTATTTGCTTTTTTTATAACCAGGGAATCGTTCACAAAGAGTTTGTGCCTCAAGGCCAAATGGTTAACCAACACTTTTACAGAGAGGTTCTTGAAAGACTTCGAAAAAGGGTCATACGTGAGAGACCAAACATCAAGAACAACTGGGTGTTGCACCACGGTAATGCGCCTTGTCACACAGCAATTTATTTGACGATTTTTAGCCGGTAAGAACATTGCTGTGGCTTCTCAGCCTCCGTATTTTCCCGGCTCGAGTCCTTGTAACTCTTGCCTTTCCCCGAGACTGAAAAATCAACTCAAGGGACGTCATTTTGGGACATTGGAAAACATTCAAACGGCCAGCTCAAGGCTATTCCAGTATCCGAGTTCCAGCACTTCTACGAGGAGTGGAAGAACCATCTCCAGCGCTGTGTGGTTTCCCAAGGCAGTTACTTTGAAGGAGACAATGTTGAATTGTAATTTTATTCGAATTAAAAATTGAAGACAATCAGTCTCATTACCTAATTTACATACCTCGTACAGTACTACAAGTTAAACCTTTATCCGTCCGTTGCATAACGTGTATAGTTGTATGTAGTTTTACCTATCAAATAAGTATAATATCCAATGCATATAAGAAAACAGTATTATTTTGATGTAATCCACAATCTATGATTACCAAACCTACTATTTTACGCGGAAAAACAAGTAGCCTTCATCGGCCCCGTTTATAAGAAGATGATCTGCTATTGTTACTATTACAGACACTTTGATGATTAGGTCGTTCTAGATTTAATACTTTTTCAATAACTCGGTAAAAAATGCGCCATAAGAAAAATATCGGATTTTTAAAACTAATAAACACACAGGCTGCCAACTGAATGAGATCAGCGATTCTGGGTTTGGGCTTATTAATATATTATTTTTACAAGAAGTTGCAAATCACAGCGTGTGTAGCTCACAGTGTAAGTGTATCAGACCTTAATATCACGACATGTATAATAAAATAAACAATTTGTAAATGTGAATCAGCTACATTCGAAGCTGTAACACTTAATATTTCGAATATTTAGCTCAGTAGTACAGAAAGCCAAATTTTAGCAAAGCAAACATGTTAGTTTTATTAAAGTTTCCCCTTGCATTTTAAAATATGTTCCCAAATTACCGGTTTTACATATTATTTTATTTACACCGTGTATTTCAATATCCTAATTCTTTAAACTGTTAAATAGTTTCCATAGAAACCAATATATTAATATTCCCATGAAACCACTTCGCAATTTAAATAACTACGGGGTGTTAGGGAAGTCGATCGAAAAATTTCTAGGGGTGAATCAGTGGCCGAAATGAAGTCGAATATTCCTTTGCCATTTTTTGCTTAAATGGATGGTTTCCTCATAAATCGTTATTAAAATTGGTGCCAAAAATTTTTTAGACTGCTGGAATTAAACTTTGATAATGCACGGTTTTTTAATCTAGCATGTGAGAAGGGATGTGAAAAAATTGATCGATCTGTTTTTTTTTGCTAGATTTGTTTTAATTTGCCATTAACACCACAAGCAACACTATCAATGTTTGAAAACTTTATTTTTTAAGAAACATGTAAACAAATAAACAAATAAACAGTAAATAAAAAATTAAAGAAATTGCCGTCTGCCCTGATACAAGCTCTAGCTCTCCGCGTTAAGGACTCTCTTACCCTGACAAGAATTTCTACGTCGTTGCGAATGCAGTCATGATGCGTTGCTGGAGATCTTCAGCATTTCTTACAGGTGTACGATACACAACAGCTTTCATGTGTCCCTACAGAAAAAAATCGCAACTATTCAGATCAGGTGTTCGGGCCGGTCAAGCAATAGGTCCATTTCTGCCAATCCATCTATTTGGGAATGTTATGTCCAAGTGGTCACGAACATCCCAACTAAAGTGAGCTGGGGCACCATCGTGCATGAACCACATATTTTGGCGTGTGGCCAGTGGGACATTTTCTAGCAGATCGAGTAGATGGTCCCTTAAAAACTGCAACTAGTGTGCACCTTTTAGCCGAGCGGGTAACACGAAAGGACCATTTAGAAAATCCCCAACAATTCCTGCCCAAACGTTAATAGAAAAACGACGCTGAAAATTTTTCTGACGGACTTCATGTGAATTTTCATCCGCCCAGACATGAGTGTTATGATAATTGAGTATACCATCCCTGGTAAAACAACACTCGTCTGTCATAAGGAGTTTGGAAAGAAATTCTGGACGTTCGTTGTTCAGTCTGCTGCAAAAGCGAACGGCAGATATTAATCCTAGGGGCATAGTCATATTTCTCTAAGCTTTGAACCCGTTGTACGTGGTATGGATAAAGAAGTTTCTCATGTAAAGTTCTCCAGACGGTCCAGTGGCTTACACCTACTTCTCGCGCTATTTCGCGTGTGCTAGCTGACGCATCATTTTCAACACGATTGAGAATCTCTGCGTATGCGTCCAAGACACGAACCTGTCTTTCTCTCCCTGCTTCATGTGGTCTAGGAAAAACGGATCCTGTCTCTGTAACCCTTTGTGTCACCGCTGTGAATGTTTCTCGATGTGGTATTCGACGTTGTGGAAAGCGCTCTGCATAACTCCGAATTGCAGCAATTGCATTGCCACTACATTCCCCATACACAAAAAGCATATCGCCATATTCTGCAGATGTAAAAACTATCATTTCCGTTGAATAAATACACTGAAAAATTATTGACAGATTATTCTACTGAAAAAGTCAAATTTTTAAGAATTAACAATAACTGACATATTAAAAAAGTATTGCAAGTAACATGCTAGATTTCAAAAAACAATGCATTATAGAGTTTTATCCAGCAGTTCAAAAAATTTACGGCACCAATTTTAACACGGATTTATGGGAAAACTATATATCTGGGCCAAAAATGGCAAAGGAATATTCGACTTCATTTTGCGCTCTAATTCTACACTAGAAATGTTTCGGTCGACTTCCCTAACACCCTGTATAATGGGACATTGAAACACCAAACCTTAGAAAGCAGTAACATGTTTTTAAACTATCCTAACTTACACCTTCCATTACTGTTTTCTGACTTACACCATCCATCCCATAATAATATGAATTTGTAACTATTATTATGGGGCAAATGAAAACAGCGTTAATAGAGCAGCAATAAAAATTGTACAGTACCTAACAAAATAAAGGTCCCAAGTTAAAATCCCAGTAGGAGTACTATTTTATTTATTTAGGGTAAATAGTAAATGTGACACGTCGCTACGAATTGGGGCACTACTTTCTATTAATTTCTATGGTTGTCAAATAATGTTCCAAATTAAAAATAATTAGAAACACCCACCTGCAAACTGTAGGTTGAATTCAACATTGGGAACGGTTCTAAAATAATTATAGTCGGTTTAGGCAACTTCAATTTCAATGTCAAATAAAATGTCAAGATAAACAAAAGGATAGTGTGTGTGTGTGTGTTTTTGTACTTTATTAAGGAAATAAAGACACACATTAAACAACAGAAGTCGAAAACACATACTTATTACTGCTGCTTGTAAGAAATCAACATAAATGCGTATGAATGTTATCAACAGGAGCAAAGAAAATGTTAAAGAAATCTATTAGTGTTTGATCATAGTTTGGCTACTTATAATCTAGTTAAGTAGTTAGTGTAAGGGTTTTCAGAAACAGGTATGCAACCCGACATACATACGAGGGGTATTTTTTAAATAAGGTCTGTTTGTGAATGAGAGTGAGAATGACGCGCGATCGACGCAGCGCGCTTGTCCGTCTACTCCCAGCATGCTTTGTTAGCATTTAGACGCCATTTGCAGCCGTATCATCTGTCTGTGTGCTGAGCTGTAGAAGTTTATAATTTTTAGGAAAATTGAGTCGCCCGCCGACTGTGAGATGCGATCTGTAATTCGATTCTTGAGGGCAAGAAACTTGGTAGTAGCGGAAATTGACCGTCAGATTTGTGAAGTTTACGGGTGATAATGCTATGAGTGACAGTAAAGTTCGAAAGTGGGTGAGAAACCGGCGGGTTAATGTGCATGATGAGCCACGCCCTGGCCGACCTTCTCTGATTTCTGAAGATTTGGTTCGTGATGTGTACAACAAAATTCGAGAGGACCGACGATTCACGCAAAATTCGAGAGGACCGACGATTCACGATTTCGAAGTTATCAATTGAATTTCCACAGGTTTCAAGGTCAGTTTTGTACACCATTGTTTCCGAGGAACTGAATTATCGAAAATTGTGCTCTCGGTGGGTTACAAGACTGCTTTCTGACGATCCCAAAACAAAAAGATTGGGCTGTGCTTTATCGTTTTGGCTCGATACAATCAGGAAGGAGATGAATTGTTGGACCACATCGTTACAGGAGATGAGACTTGGGTGTCTCACATGACTCCTGAGTCCAACCAACAGTCAATGGAATGGCGATACACATCGTCGCCAACCAGAGTGAAAGCCAAACAGACAATTTCAGCACGAAAGATCATGGCAACTGTCTTTTGGGACAGGAAAGGGATTTTGTTAGTGGATTTTATGCCGAGAGGCACAACAATCAATTCTGATGCGTATTGTGTGACCTTGAGAAAACTCCGGCGTGGCCTACTGTCTTCCGGTGTGATGTTGCTCCGTGACACTGCAAGGCCACATGTTTCTGCACAAACACAAGGTCTAATCAGGTCTTTTGGAGGGGAACAACTGGATCATCCACCTTATAGTCCAGACCTTGCACCCAGTGATTTTCGCAAATATTTGAACAAAGATGGAAATTATGTAGAAACGTATATAAAAGTATGTAGAATATGGAAAAATATATATTTTAATGATATTTACAGTATTTTTCTTCTTATTAAAAAACGGACCTTATTTAAAAAATACCCCTCGTATATCAAGGTAACTAAGAGCAATCATTAAGAAATTTGCTGTTAGGATCCCCAATACCATTATTACACATTATTTCAGGTGGTCCTAAACCGTCTGGAAATTACGTTTAAATATATCATACACATAGGCAGAGTTTTAGACTACTTTTTGCTACTTTGGCAGAATTATTATCAATTATTTAATCATTTGTTCAATTGTTAGAATCTTTGATACGTTGCTTAGTAATTAAAATAAACACAAATTAATGTAGCTACTACTATAATAGTAAATCCTTATTTTAGGTATGTTTAACACGCTTTCGTAGCCCTTAAGTCCTCTTAGTTGCCACCACATACAGGGTGGGCCAATGAAAACGAAACAGGCCCGATTTTTCACATTTATCATTTTTTTCAAATCGCTCGGTCCCGTCAATTTTTGTTTTGAGGGGGACACTTTTTGCATTTATTTTCAATCTTGTCACTTCAACCTCCTAGGGGTGGTGAGCTTTACCCCTCAAATATTAAATGGGAAAGGGCGTCGAGTAATACCTCATTTCAAATGGCATTAAATTCTCGTTTTAACGTTTCCTTGTTTTTAAAATTCGGGTCAATAGTTTTCGAGAAAATGCCTTTTAAAGATAGTAACTCGCTAAAAATTTATGGCGATCGCGTTGTTGGTCCTTTTTTTCTACCAGGAGAAATGTATTTGGATTTATTATGAGATCATGTTAATCCAGCAATAACTGAAATTATGGCACAAAATGACCGTTACGATGTGAACGAGTTGACGTTTCAACAAGACGGAGCACCTCCACACTATGCCCTTGTTCTTCACTGAAAATCGGGTCTGTTTAATTAATAAACGAATTACTGCACCAAGCCAGCTATGTGCACCGCTCTGTATAATACAACAGTCTTACATATACTCCACCATACAGTCAATTTCAAAGTGGGAACAAGGTTAACGATACTGAACAAGTTTTTAACACCAGTTAATTAATCACATAAAATGGGTAAATGTAGGAGGAAACTTGATACATTTAAAACGTTTTCTAGAGATAGTAAAGAATAAAACAAGAAAAGAGAAGTTTATTCAACCCTGACGGATTTGTTAAAATTTGGGCTTTTGAACTACTCGTTGTAGTTATATAATTTATATTCCTGGTCTTAACATCCAATGATTAGTAATAATAAACCACACGAATTTATGGATGAATGTGGGATATAGTCATGGGTAGTTGGTTTGCACTAATTTATCATTTATTATATATACCTTGGATAGAAAAATATAATTCATCTGAAGGTACTGTAATATTTGTTCTAATCATATAGGAAATTGTTTCTCACCTAAGTAAAGAGTTACGGCGTAGACATACATTAGTTTAGTTAGTCGTAACTCACATTGAGTTAATGCAGCCAAGACCTTGTGCTGTGTATTATATATTAAAGATAACGTATAATTCTTAAGCAGTCGATTATAATAGCAAAAGTTTAAGCTGTTACTTTTCAATTTACGACAGTGATAGCAGGGGTCACCCTATATAATATAAATATTGCAGGCTGTTTTCTAAAAATTTAGAATTACACCTTTATATTGAAGGATCCGTTTACGAAATGGTACGGTGTTTCGTATAGTACATTTTATGTGATCCAGTCTTCCGGGGCTGAGGACGAGCAAAAGAGACATAACAGTAAAGAAGAAGAGATAAACAAAATATATAAACTATATTTGATATGCAACCTTTGTTAACGTATATTTATGGCTTTTGTTAAAAACAAAAAAAAAGAACAATAAAATTAGACTATAAGTAGCACCCTGTGAACTTTTGACATTGAAAATGGCTGAAGACACTGTTGCCAAATATGTTAGTCATTGACGTTTTCTCAAAAATCGTAACCTCAATTTACGAAGTATAAATGACGCGGCGCCTCTCTCCCACGAGGATTGATCACTATGGGAGAGGAGATCAACAACCCCCTTATGAGGGAGGCCCTTGCCCAACAATGGGATGTTGCGGGCTAATAATAATAAATAACATAATAATAAAAAAGAAAACTTTATATAGCCATGTTTAAACGTTCATACGGGTCAGATTATTACTAATGATTGAAGTGACGGAAACCTACGGTTGTTGTTGGTGGTGGTCTCACAATGAGAAGAAGAGGGACTGGTTACGCCTCGTAAGAGATCAAGTACTGGAAGAAGAAGAACACTAGATCAACTGATATGAAACAGGCGGGATGTTCTTCTTGTTCTTTTTTATGGTTATCATGAGGATTAGCTAGTATAGTAATATATAACCTCAATTGGCAATGGGTAACTGAGCACACAAAAAAAAATATAAATGACATATTGGAAATGTTTAGGGAGATGCCCGAATGATATTTAGGAAGGATTATTTAGCCCTGTTTAAGGTATTTAGTGCCATGGTGCACTAACCCAGGGGGGCCGATGGTTTTAGGTATTCTCCGAGGCACCAGGCTAGCAGCATGTTAGCGTAGGTTTTCGATCGCCCGTCCAAGTGGTCACCACGCGGATCGTTGTTTAACTTTTACTATAGTTTAACCAGTTCACTTAACATATACTTACGCAGACGCCAAGAAATCGTGAATGCAGTATATGTGAATATGCAGATAAGCTTAACATTTACATTATTATAAGTAAAAATCAAATTAAAATTACCTCAGTACTATCGGTTTGGTTCGTTTGAGAACTGCATTTTAGTACCATAAGTTGTTCAAGATCCTTCAGTGTATTATTTTTATCACTATTGATTGCGCCGCGTTTTCTCTTCTCAGATAAGGAAACTGCTTCTTCCCACGTAACTGCCTTGACATTGTTGAAATTTCTTCTAAGAGTTCTTTTAAACGAGGCCCTCAGGTTGTTTGCTGGAGTTCTGTTTGCATTCCATGGCAGTCTACCATTAAAATGATTCTGCGATAATCCGCTTTTAGAAGTCATACGCTTGTGCAATTGAATCTGATTTAAATCGCCGTTCTCCGCTGTTAATTCGCTAGATACACCATTTTCAACTATAACCACTCCGTTTTTCACGTGTCTGGGTTTAGAGTTGTCGCATACATTCAAGCCCATTTCGTTATTTAGAACGTTTTTCAGTCTATCCCGCCTTTTCTGTTTCTTCTCTTTCTTTGCAGCACTTTTGTCATTTTTTTGGGTTTCTTTCCGCAGATCTTGCATCCAGCAAGTGTCTTCCTCATCTTCTACTTCCAAATAGCGCATTTTCGCAGTTTTTGCATGTGATGCTTTGGTGGATGTTGAATGTAGGCGGTTGACTATGGACACATTTGCGTTTTTCGGAGTAGAATCCGCCGATGTGATTCCTTTTTTATCGGCGAATGAATCCAGCGAGTCGGATTCACTATGGCCTTCGGAACTAGCACTTGATGTTTTCGAATTGTTTTTGCATATAAATTTACTATTGTTTTTGCTAGACACGTCGGATTTGCCATTGACATTTAAACCGTTCTGTTCCAAGCACATCAATTGCTCTGTGCCGTGCAAATTTAATGTATTTATGAGCTCGTCGCAATTGTTTAATGAATCCGGAATTTTCTTTGAATAATTTCCACAAGCATGTGCTGTACCTTTGCAGGATTTGTGTTGTAAGGCGACATTTTTTCGCTTGTTTTTTGGTGAGGGTTCGTTGCTGCATCGCAAGGAATTTTCGAAGGCCTTCTGCAAATGGTACATTGCTGCTAACAGTCACTATCTGATTTAGCTATTCACTCTTCACTGGAAAATTAGTTTAAATTTATAGACCATTCCAGTCAAGGGTTCTTGTAGAAATATATTTGATATAAGATTTTACTTATAAGAGCGTAGTTTAAACCATAAACAGTATTTCCAAAGATAATTCGAGGAATAAATATACATTCTTTAATATGTCTACACAATTTCCAAATAATTCTCAATATCGAAGAATTCCATCATATTACCTAAATAGTTGCTGACTAAATCCTATATCATACAAAATATTCTGTATATTTTCAATATATCGCCAGTGAGTATCATAAAACGGTAGTACCAGTTACATGCTAGCTAAAAACTACAATCCAGAGAGCAAGAGATAGTTATAGGTTATGTTGTCCACATAAATAAACATAATTTATATACTGAAATTATTAAAACAAATGTAGTAACCTTGATCTCTAGGTATATATGTAGCGTTTATTTTAGAAATATTGATGATATTGTATTATCAACTTTCGAATATAGTTTTAAATCGATCGCTACCGTTATTATAATAATTAAAATATTGCACATATCAGGTATTCAATAATAAATCTAGTCAGGTAAGTTGATGGTTAATTTTTTTAACACAAAAGCATATCGTGGCAATGGGAAGAAAACATCAGAGAAATGGCAGAGAAAAGAGGGAAGACCATCGCAGAAGCAAGAACTTTGGTAAGAGGTAGCAACGACGAGGCGGTCATGGGCTAAAGATTAACGGGTTAGACTTCTACGCTGAAGGTCCTGGGTTCAATTCCCAGTACCGGAACATCGAATTTTTAACGGCCGTTCTCCCTCGGAAGGCAATATCAAACCAGCGAGGTAGTCTGTCTAGTAAATCTTCTCTGGAGTAGAAGTGTTTACACTTCCCGTGGTTAGGAGCCCACGTTAAGCTGTAGGTCTTGTATGTCTGTGGCACCCTAAATGCGCAACACAGGCATAATAGAGAAGATCGCCACGTTTCGTAAGAGATAAAGCATTCGAAGAGAAGGAGAGAGAGAGAGAGAGAGAGAGCGCAACGACTTCAAGAGATGGACCAAAAACTTAACGCCGTAAGCATAACTGGGTAGCAGAAAAAGAAGAGCGCAATGACTTCAAGAGATGGACCAAAAACCAAATAATAATGTGAAAACTACACAACAAAAAAACTGTAAACCGGTATTAAAATGGCACGTTTTAATTAATGTTTTTTTTAATTGGCCTAATTTTGAAGGAAAAGGCATCTTCTTCTTTTCTAAACGACACTAATTATCCTAATAACAATATTGTAATACAGTTTACTTTCTAAGGAAAATTATCATTGAATTATAAAATTTGTAAAAACAGCTCTCCTGAGAGACCCTGTATATTACTTTATCTAAAAAGTAGGTTAGTTCTAGTTCATGCGTCGTTTATAAGGAAGAATATGATTATCATCATTCAGAAAACATTATATTCTGGCGGTTATTTGTTTGCCAAGCCCCATATTGCGTTAAGTTAAGAAACGAAATTATAGATTTTGTCCAAATATACAGGGTGGGCCAATGAAAACGAAAAAGAACCGATTTTTCATAATCATCGTCATTTTTTTAAAATTCGCTCGGACCCGCCAGTTCTTGTTTTGAGGGGGAAACTCTGCGTTTATTATCAACGGAGTCACTTCAACCTCCTACAATGTGACTGAGTTGATGTTTCAACTTGACGGAGCAACTCCACACTATGCCCTTGCTCTTCGTCAGTATCTGAACGAAGCACTTCCTGGTAGACGGATTAGCCGAAAACGAGCAGTGGAGTGGCCTGCGAGGTCAGCAGATTTAAGCCCTTTAGATTTCTTCCTGTGGGGCCACATAAAAAGTAAAATTTATAGTACTCAGTCAGAATCCCTAAATGATTTGCGTCAACGGATCAACAACGAATGCCGGGAAATTACCCCAGAAATGCTTCAGAACGTCCGAAGCCGTTTTCCACAAAACCTGTACTACTGTATGGATGTTGGAGGGCAACATTTCGAACATTTAATAAAGTGAAACTTCAGGTAAATTTCTTAATCAATAAAACATTACTGGTGTAAATTATGGTAAAATTGAAAAATCATGAATTATTGCTTTTTGGCGGGTTACTGTCTTTAAAAGGTATTTTCTTGACAACTACTGATCCGAATTTGAAAAACTAGGAAGCGTTAAAACGAGAGTTAAATGCCCTTTAAAATAATGACCCTGACGAACAGCAAGGGCATAGCGTGGAGGTGCTCCGTCTTGTTGAAAAATCAACTCATTCACATTGTAATGGTAATTTTGTTTCATAATTTCAGTTATCGCTGGATCAACAAGATCTTGTATTCAATCCAAATACATTTCTCCTGTTAGATTTCCTGGTAAAAAAAGGACCAACAACGCGATAGCCATAAATTCCAGCCCACACGTTTAATTTTTGAATTATTGGTTTTTGGCGGGTTACTACCTTTAAAAGGCATTTTCTCGAAAACTACTGATCCGAATTTGAAAAACTAGGAAGCGTTAAGACGAGAATTAAATGCCCTTTAAAATGATGACACTGACGAACAGTGCTCCGTCTTGTTGAAACATCAACACATTCACATTGTAACGGTCATTTTGTTTCATAATTTCAGTTATTGCTGGATCAACATGATCTCGTATTCAATCCAAATACATTTCTCCTGTTAGATTTCCTGGTAAAAAAGGACCAACAACGCGATCGCCATAAATTCCAGGCCACACGTTTAATTTTTGAATTATTGGTTTTTGGCGGGTTACTACCTTTAAAATGCATTTTCTCAAAAACTACTGATCCGAATTTGAAAAACTAAGAAGCGTTAAAACGAGAATCTAATGCCCTTTAAAATGATGATCACTCGACCCCCTTCCCCATTTAAAATTTTAGGGGTGAAGCTCGCGACCCTATCAGGTTGAAAATAAACGCAAAAAGTTGCCCTCTCAAAACAAAAATTGACGGGTCTGAGCTATTTTTTAAAAATGACGATAAATATGAAATATGGGGTTTATTTCGTTTTTGCCCACCCTGTATATAAGAGACAATATTTAAAAAAAATAGGAATTATAATAGTCAGATTAGAAAAGATTCGTGTTTAACCCCAATTCTTAATAATGCTCAATCCAAATTATATTTTGGGTAGAGAAATATTCGTCTTCGGTATTGTTTTATTATATTTAAAAGATTTCTTAATATCCTTTTTAATAAAAACTGAAAAAAATAATGATGTGGAAAAGAATTTTTCAGTTCTATCTTTACTATTTATTCTTTCGTTTATTTTCAAGCGTTATTTGTAACATATTAATTCTTAGTTATAATGTTCTGCTGGAGGTCTCTTAGAAAATATATGGATTATCCAAGTTGGATAAGATGGCAAATTGCTTTAAATTAATTTCATGTGAATGGCACATACAAACTTCCTATTTCATTTGGTAATTTCTAGCTGTCCTAGATTCTTCCCATTTCCTAGAAAACAACATAATAATCTTTCTAGCTAGTTACTTCTGCGAAAAATCCATTTCAATAAATAATTCATACAAGGTAATACTGGATATTCAATTGGATTTGCTAGAAACTAATGTCTGCATTAAGTGCATTCTAATGTAGTTCTATTTTCTCGGATTATCTCTATGAAACTGGAATGATTAACTGGTCATAATTCAGTATTAAGAAAACCTGACCAGACGTAGCTACACTAATATAATATCAGATAAAAAAAACCTGCAAATACTTGAAAAACTAGCAAAACTTCGGAGTGACCAACAACCTACTTTTCCAAGTTTCATTAGAAAACTTCTTGACTATTTAAGGTAAATAGAAATATAGCCAATTTACGTTTCCTCGGAAAGAAGCCGCATTAAAAATAGGTTGCCTACTTTTCCTGCTTTAAAATTTATCTCTTAATCGCACGCGAGTATGAAAACGTTGGATTGTAAATAACACCGCAGCTATACGTGGGTATAATTTACGCAAATCAACTGCATTGTTGTTACTTAAATGCTTTTAAGGTGTGTTTAATATACATAGTCGCTATTGGCAGGTTAAAGATCAAACCATTTGACCTTAATATCAAATGGTAAAATAACTCCACGACCAATAATTCTGCCGTTCCACTTACAACAATTTGGGTGTAAAAATTGTGTGCTTTTAATTGGTTACACCTTCTACGATATAATTACTTTCAATGGCTAAAAATTAATGCTATTGTGTATGTGCCGCACTGTCTACATTAAAGTGTTTTTATCTGCACTTATAGTTCAAAAATGGTTGATACCTTGATATATTGAAACCCATTGCTATTAACAATCTGTCCATTAAAGAGAACATAAAAATATTATATCAAAGTACAACGCTGTTATAAAAAGTGGCTTCTATAGTGCCATCATGAATTCCTGAACATCACGTGACCAGCAACTTTTCTTATTAGATATACTTTATTTTGGAATAACAGCAGTGTGTGACACACTAACGAACAATTTGAAGTTTAAATATGTATGCATTCCCGTTCATCTTTTGTGCTTGTGGTTTTCCTTTCTATAGCGCCCTTTCTTTAAGATTTAAGGTAACAGTCGTACCAGACCGGCGGAAATGGCAACAAGTTGTCGAAAAGGCCAAAGCCCAGATCGGGCTGTAGCACCGAGGAAATAATTCAACAATTTAATTCCCGTTTATTAAATTCTTAACACATACAATACTACTGTATGTGCTGGCAGTTCTACCAATGGCAGTTAAGCGGGTTGCCTATACACGTAATCATGTACAGTTCGGGAATTCCTAATGACAGGATATTACGTATAATTAAGTACTGTTGAAACCGTGAAGAATGGTAACAAGGGGAACCAACAGATTTCACGCACAGGCAACAGAAAAAGGTAGCTGTAGTGTATGATAGCAAACCAAGATATAGTACCTTTGTAGCTCTGGGTTAAACTACCACAATGTTCCAAGCAGAAACGTATGCAATTTTAGCAACAATAGAAGAGAACATAAGAAGTGGTTATATGGACAAAAGCTTCCTTATTATGCTTTGACATCAAGGCAACTTTGAAAGCACTGAATTCGAACCAGATCCAGTCAAAGCTTGTCTGGAACAGCTTTGTAGTCCCCTAGCACTGGAAAGTTCTAACAAGGTTAACTTTGTGTGGGTGCAGGGCCACAGA
>JABXWE010003248.1:0-23605 GCA_014611495.1 Limonius californicus | reverse complement strand
GATTGGGTAGCGGTTAGTTATTTCATAATGAAGTATGATTGAACAATTTGATATGAAGGGTTTGTTAGTCTTGATAAATATATGGTCACTGCATGATTTGGAATTTTTTTGTATAAGTGATTTATATCCACTTTCATATAAAGTACTTAAATAATCATGGCTAAGTTCTACTTCCGATAGAATGTCCTAGGTACTATAAAGTTAAAGTCTGCATTAAGTAGTTCTTTAAGTTGTTAAATTCAGTAGGATCCGAAGGTGGCGGTCTATAAATTGATGTGATATTGAAGGTTTTCCCTTTTTCTGCTAGGATATTTTCACAATTTTTCAATTATTGAGATTGTGAAAGCTTACACTTGAATTAAATTTGTTTTTGACATATACAATTACGCCATCGTTTTGATTAAATGTGCCATGATTACCTATAGCAACTTTCATATTCTTCAATATTGAAATAATTCTGGTCGGTAATTTGCAATGTTTCAGTAAAAAAAAATAACCTCAAACAGCTTTTGAAATTGGTTTAGAAATACAATCATCTCACCAAAATTTTTTGTTATGTTTCTTATATTATTATGGAAAATATTAAATGAAAACTTACTGCCATTTATTGCTAAGATTTCCTTGCACTGTTCAATGTTATTTACTGTATGTGTTTCTTCATCTTCGTGATTAAAATCTTTAATGAATTGATCCAGCAACAACTTCGTATTTATAGTTGGTTTGGTCTCTACTTGTACTCATCTTCTCTTCATGAATGTAACAGTCTTCGGACAATGCTTTATAGTTGATGTTTAGTTTGCAGTCTTATTTTTCATTAGCGTGAGCACAGTTTACACAATAAGGATTTTCCATCCGACATTGTTTTACTCTGCGATTGCCTCCACAAGCAGAGCATGCTATTTGTCTTCTGCATTCATTTGATTTATGTCCGTAACCACTACAATTAAAACAGGTTTTTATGTTCAGATCTTCATACACTTTATCTGTTTCCCATCCTATGTTAATTTTCGTATTTACATTTTTTTAAAGGTTTTTCCTGATGTTTCCAAATATAATATCCATTTCTTAGTTCTTCTGGACTGTCTGGAGTATTTGATTTTGATTTTGTCGCTTTCATCTGTTATGGTTTATTGCTATTAGTTCATCCATTAGTGTTTCTTCATTTTCATATTTATGTTTTAAGGCTGTTATTATTATTCTTGGTGATTTAAATGTTGTTTCATATTCTTTTTCTAATTTTTCTGTTGCTAATGATTTTAGTCGATCTGATTCTTCATTTGTATTGGTTGCAATAGCGATTCCACCGTTTTTTATATATTTTAATAATTTTTTGCTAATTTTTGCAGTACGTGGGTTTGTTTTCGATTGCACTGTTTCTTTGGTTTTATTGCTTGATTGTTCATAAGCCTTGGTTTTATAACGACTTTTTGTACTTTATTTTTATTGTGCGCTTCAGCACTTTTAATTATTTGTCTTTCTGAATGGTTGTTTTGGGTAATAGACACATATAAAGGGACTTAGGTTGATTGTTGTATAATATCTTCATGTATTTCTTGACACTTAGTTTCTAATACTGACAGTTTGTCAGTTGTTTCACTTATGTTTTTTATTTTTTCCGTTATGATTACATACGTCCAGTTCGTCGTTGTGCAGTTTGGAGATTTGGTTACTAGCTTCAGATTATTCAACAGCTGTTTGCAGTCACTGCACTGAATTACATCTCTGAGTTCTTGAATTTTGCCCACCTTTGCTAATGATAGCTTAACACAGTTAACATGGTAGTATTTAGCACACACCCCATCACATTTGATATTTTTGACGTCGTCGATAAACTTTTTATGACATTTATTGCGCAAGCTGTCCTCATCCCCATACGACGCGCCCGCCATCTTACTCTGATTACTTTACAATAGCTCTTTTTTGAACCATCACTTCAGAATCTTCACTATAGTTTTCTGTATGGGAACTTGTATTTGTTTTATTCTTTGCAGGTGATGTTAAATAATTGGCTATTAGGGGAGACCCAGGAAACTTTGGACACGAGGAGAGGATGGACAGCTTCATATTTTCCGCAACATAAGCAATACGTGACTTGTAGTTGTTTTCAAATACTTTAATATATTAAAGTATTTGTTGTTTTGTATAGTCGTTCAGTAGCAGTTAAGTTGTGAACTGTGCATGAGCTGTCTCTCAAAACATTTGTAAAAGAGTGAAAATAGTTTTGTAATTTTTGATAAGTCTGATCTAATTTTCTAAGTCGGCATCGTAAGGTATATTTTCACAATTAACGTTTTATTTCATCTCATATTTTGTCAGGTGCATCTTGGATGATTATAATTTAAGGTTATATTAAAAAAAAGCCGTTTGATTATTATCACGTTAGTTTACTTGTTTTTGAAATATATGTGAGCATACCGAGGAGATGATGGACATAAGAGGGAATTGACTGTCCAAAGTCTCCTAAGAGGACTTAATCTATTTTTAGTTTAAAGATTTCATTATTTTTGAAGATGCCAAATTTCTACAAGAAAAAAACCGGTAGAGATTTCAAGCCGGCGGCTATGGAACGAGTCGTCAAGGCCGTTATAAGCTTACATCATACACTGTGTATGATCTAAGGTTATAAGCAATAATTTAAGCCTAAGGAAAAGTGTTGAGCGTTATGACGTCAAAAAAAGCAGACTTGGTAAGCATATATGTAAAAAAGGCAAAAGATATCGGAATGGATAATATGGAGTTCAAACCAGATTTTTCAGAGAGCCAAATTCTCACATCTGAAATGGAGATAGAATTGGAAGCTTACTTACTAAAAATTGCAGCAATGTATTATGGTCTCACGCTTAAATTAGTGAGGTGTTTGGCATATGAATATGCTTCGAGGAATATGAGAAAGATGCCAAACAAATGGGAAGAAGCGAAAATGGCATCAGAGTTTTGGTTCAAGCGCTTTATGCGTAGACATCCGCGGTTATCAGTGAGAAAGCCGGAAGCAACCAGCCTGGCTCGTATGACCAGCTTCATAAAACCAATATGCAACTTTTTCAAAACAACTTACATGATGATATTAACCGATGGTCCTTTACTCCATCCCAAATCTGCAATTTGGATGAGGTAACATTGATCTTGTGTAGGTAGTTACGTATGTATAAAGAAAATTAACATTTAATTTTTTTTCAAGACGGGTGTCACAACTGTGTAAAATGTCCAGAAGATCGTATGGAAAAAGGGCGAACATCAGATAGGAAGAGTCACATCCAGGGAGAGAGGTGAATTAATGACTCATGTTGCCATAATTTGTGCAAATGGGAATGCTGTACCACTAGTCTGGATCTTTCCACGCCGTAGGTTTGACGCTACTAAAATGATGAAAGGAATCCCAATAATGGACCTCTGGGGTTGGCATATCCTACCGGATGGATGACCTGCGAAAACTTTTTGAAGGCGTTGGAACATTTTGTGAAAAATGTCAAATGTAGCAAGCAAGACCGTGTCCTATTAATCATGGACAACCATAAATCGCACGTGTCACTGAACGCTATTAATTTCTGCAGGGATAACGGGATCGTTATTCTTACCTTGCCGCCGCACACAGCCCATAAACTCCAACCCCTGGACAGGACTATTTTTGGCCCATTTAAGACATTTTTCAGTCAAGCAGCTGATTCCCGGATGCTTTCTCATTCTGGACAAACGTTAAGCATTTATGATTTGCCTTCCATGTGTCTTGAAGCTTGGGATAGGGCAGCCAACCCAGTGAACATAAAAGCTGGATTTCGATGCAGTGGAATTGTTCCATTCGATCGGAACATAGTGGTGAAGAAGAGTTTTAATCTTCGGTCGGCCGTTACTGATCCCCCGATGACAGAAGATATCCATGTGCCCTCAACATCTTTCGCCGATAGAACTTCGAATCCATCTACTTCGATTCCACTAGCAACCTCAAATGAACCACTAACTTCGAAAATGTCACCGTGCAACTCAAAGCAAGACAAACATAACTTTATATCTCCTGACATCATTCAGCCTGTCCAATAGTGCCCCCCAGTAAAGAAAATTCCAAGAGAGGAAGAAAACGGGGCCGTTGCAACCAACCCACCAGAGAAAGCTTTGTTGGAAGAAGAACTGATGCAAAAGGAAGATAACATTGCAGCAAAAAGAAAAGCAGCTAGTAAGAGAAAAGTACACCAGGATGAGTCATCCGAAGATGAGAGCACCCAAGTAGATAACGCGGACCATTCTTCAGATGATAGTTTGGATTTCCAAGAAGATAAGGAAGAGAAAGATGTTTCTAATGGCGATTATATTGTGGCTAATGTCTATGGAAAAGCATGCGTTAGAAAGTACGTTGCTGTTGTAGGTGACATTAATGAAGAGGGATATGAGGTAAGGTTCTTAAAGAGCAATAATCCGTCGAATAGATTTTGCTTCATCTCCAAATCTTCGGCCACAGTTGATTTTAACGATGTTGTGGCGGTATTATCTACTCCAATTAAAGAGAGTAGGTCCAGATTTGAAGGAATGGTGTATTTTAATATTGACTTGTCAGAGTACAGCTTGCAATAAGTTTTTATACTAACATTTAAAGAGAATGTGTTTAAGTACTTACCTGTTTTTCTTACCATTTTTGTGAAAAAACGTTTTTTGAATATATTTATGCTGTCCATTTTCTCCCTAGGCCCAGTCCACTGTCTCCTTGGGGTGAGGAGACAATGGACATATTACACGCTCGTCTTTTAATGATAGCAGTTTTGGGCGCAATGACTTTACTGCGATTAGTCAATGTGTAAGAGACATCTGATAGTCAAAGTTACTAACGAGATACAATCCGCTGTTTATTTTGCTCATTTACAGATTTTAGGGCTATAAGTATAAAAAGTGTCCAAAGTCTCCCGGATCTCCCCTACAGCGTGTTTGCAAAGTATCTCAGTATCATTGTATTACACGTTTTTATGTTTGCATGCCTAAAAAAAATAGGTACTCAATTTTTTTGTCATTCAGTTTATTGTAGAGGTTTTCATTATGTTTAGCTAATATTGTATATAATATTAAAACAACGATTTACTAACATTGTAATTACTAACAAATTAATTGTCGACTGTAGAAGTTGTACTAGTAGAATTTCGTTGCAGGCCGTCTTAATTCAAAGCTTAGGCGTCTTCTGTCGGCGGTCTCAAATATACAAACTGTTTAGAAACCCCATTCTCAAGATTTTAAATCCAATAAAAGTAGAAGTGTTAGTACATTACTACTACTTTTTGTCTACCGCCTGGGAAATACGGGCACACGCAACATTTTCATCCAGCCAGAAAATGTAATCCGATAAACTAGGTGTTTTAAAATTCGCGAAAAGTGGGATTGATTGTTTTATAATTAGTTAAACCTTTAATTAATAAATAAAAATAATTTTTTTGTGTTAAAAGTCCCTACGATTTTCTAAATTCTAAATGGGCGCGGTTTGGTACAATTCACCGCTATTATAACACATGTCATTAACGAGCGTTTAATAGTTTTACCGCGTGAAGGTTTAATTTGAAGTGTTAATTTGCAATGGGATATTCAATCACGGTAATGGGTTTCGTTGCTAATGTGTAAGGTTTAAGAAAAGATTGTTTTTCTTCAAACGTTAGTAAATCTGCCATTTTTCGACTGTTTAGGCGACCGTAAAGTTTCATTTTTCCTCCGCCGGAGCTTTAGTTTTCACTTTCCCGCCAGCGGAGGGAAAAGTGTTATCATAGCAACATAGATAGAAACAAGAAAACAAGCGTCTACAACTCAAGATTTATTAAACTAAAAACAAAACTAAAACTTTTATTTATCATTCAAATGAATATTGAATGTACAATGCGAACGCAACCGGAGACGCAATAATTGTAAAAAATAAATTAATATTGTTGACAGTGTCCACTGACAGCTTTATGTTACATTACTATAGCAACAACCTGTGCCTACTCACCGACACCGGTCTAAACCGCCTTACGAACCCAATTATGTTTAAAAATTATTACTATCAAAAAGAGACGTTTTTGCATTAATTTGTCGACATTTGAAGAAAAAACAGCATATTTTATTTGGAGGAAAAGTTACTTTTCATGACTTGCTCTCTATTACCAGCCTCACTCCGTTCGGCTGTTAAACACGAGCGCGTCATGAAAAGTATCACTTTTCCTCCATATAAAATAATATACTATTATTCTATATTCTCATAACATTCAGTATAAAAATTATAGTATGCTTTCACTGTTTTTTTTTAGTTATCAGGTGTCTCTAGAACGGCAGAAGCCGTCAAATCGCCAAATTTGTTGTATTTTTGTAATTTAGTCAATGCCTTCAAGGCCGATAAAAGTGATTATATTTCTATTATTTGCTTCGCTGTGTATGTAAAGAGGGCGACATACGTATTATTAAAACTATTCTATCTGAAGTTTTCGAGTTTAAAAAAACGTGTCTTCTGTGTAATGTATCTGTAATTATTTGCTTATAAATCTAACAATTAAGGATTAATTTAAATTGGAAATATGTCATCGTATTAAGAAGTTAAAACACATTCTGAATCATAAGTAACGCATTATTATCTTAAAATGTTTGGTTTAATCTGTATTGGCAATTGGTAACGAGGAAGTTTCCCCAATTACCTACAGTTTTACGAAGTTATATACTTGAACGTTGAAGTTAGTAGGTAGATGAGACACAAACTGTTTCGTTAATGTGTTGCATATCATTGTAATTTTTCTAGTCGAGCTGTTTTCCTTCTGTGGTTGCATTGTTTGATTATTTGTTTAGCGATTCTTTCGCCATCTGTGGGCCAATAGTGCAACGTAGTGATAACAGTTTGTAAGAGCCATCGTGCGCTAATCATTGCACCTTTTAATCAAGGTGGCCATGGCAGTGCCTTAATTTATATCCGAGCTCTGACAAACGAAATGAATCGTCGTGCGCGTGTGAATCGTTCGAAAATTTCCCGAAAACAATAAACAAGGCTGTGCAAATTCCCGTTTTTATGTTAAATGTAACGCTAAGCTTAATGTGTCGCTTTGTTTTTGTGTTTTTAAGTGTTTAAATATGTGTAATGTACCGCCAAAGTTTTATCAAGTGTGTCGTCTTTGTTTATCATGTCCGGAAAGCGCTGATAGGGATGTCAATTTATCTATTTTTGAAAATGATAACGCCGACAGGAACATCCCAACGAAGATAATGACGTGTCTCTCTATACTGGTAGGTGATTCATTTTGTGTTTCATTCCGTCATTTGGAGAATAACCTCTTCTTTCGCGTGCACTTCTTTTGCTGTGCCTGTGTGGTTCAATTCAGGTGCTTGAAGAAGGCGACGTCCGTCGCGGATCGCAGCTGCATCGGTTTGGGTTATTTTGGGCCCGTTTTACGGACTGCACCGAAATAAATAATTTTTCTTTTTGTTTCTGAAACATCTGCGATGCGTGGGCTCGCAGCCTGCCTAGATGCATTGTGTGTGTGTGATTACAACCGTCCAGATAGGTTATGTGCTTGCTCTAGCGTAAACACCTGGCAGGTTCTTCTGACCGCTTGCTCTTAGAGAAAGTTTGGCAAGGAGCGGCAAGATGTTTAGCAATGATAAGATGAGCCTAAGCGTGATAACACGGCTGCTTTGTGCTGTCAGCCGCTCACCGGATCCCCTTCGATCCCCACAGATTTATCTCCCGCTTCTCGGTCTGCTCTCCAGACTCTTTATGGCATGCCTGATAAAAACACGTTTCCATCTCTAGACATCCTGGCATGCAGGTGTTATCAGTTGGGCGACACAAAAACTTGTACACTTTTGTACCTACCTAAAAATTCCATCGCCTTTGAATCACATGCCATTGTATTTTTAACGGATAAACGAATTAAATCGTACCATTTTCTATAGTCCAGCACAATCTTCCGACTTACCAAGTAGAAAAATGTTCGCTTCTTTGTTTACTCTGTTCGGTTGTTTAAATGGATGTGTTGCTATTGGCTTATTAACAATTTTACAAACGCTTTTGTTTTGTTGTTATTTTGTTTTTTGCCTCGTGCTAATGAATGAACAAAATAAATATGCCCGATTTTCGCATTTTGTTCTTTTTCATTATATAAAACGAATGGTTGTGTTTTATTTTATGCCATTTCAGATATATAAATATAGATTTTAAGGAAATTGTAAAACTGATATTTACCAATAAGCATCTATTTAATGGTAGTTCAATCTGTGTCATTTTTGTTACAGTGCGAGACCTAAATTAATTGCATGAAAGCAAATCTGTGCCTTGTAATATCTCATCATTAAAAATAGCAAGAAAAGATGGCTTTATTTTAATTGCGTTTAGTTGGACAAAGAAGAGGCATGTCGCTAGCTGATATTATTTAACTGCATAACTGGTTTTAAAATAAATCAGGGGGCATTTGACCTACTGTAGTATTTGTCCCTTGGTTTTTCCGATCGACTTTAGACTTATCAAGCGAGAAAGAATAGGGGAATTTTCCAGAGGAATAGATGTGTACCTGTTCGTAATAACCGCAAAAAAATGGATGCTACGAGTTATTCAATTCCAGTTGAGATAACAGCGGCGTAGTTTTAGGCAGGTCGATGGAATTTCAGTGGGAATCAGAGATACACCGGGTGGAACGAAAAAACGCATCCTGGCCATAGGCGAAAGACCGAACAGAACGTAACAATAATTATTATCTTTAATATAGAAAAACAAATTAATAATCACAAATTAAACTTAAATAAACATCGGTTTTTAGTTATACTGGGTGATATATCGTCGGGGTCACCAAAATATAAGGATGTGGTATGATACCAGATTGTAATATTAAAATTGAAACTAGCTTTTGGAAGTACGTGTTGTTTATTGAATCGTAAAATGGTAACTTAGTAAACAATAACAAAAACATATCCACCCCAAACATGGCAACGCGATAAATGTAGTGCACGCGCACTACAGTACACATGTTTTTGTAACTACTATTTCAATATATGCTGTATTGCGCATTTTTGTCTTTCCCCGAAGTAACGTATCGCTTTTAGTATTCAGTTTAAAAAAATTTTAGGCTCTTCGAAATGTCAGATGCTCTTTGAAAACGAACTTGGTTTTGTCATGCAGTCCTAACTAGATAAATGGATTTAAGTCAGGCTAATTTGTTGGCCAGTGTTTCAACAGACAGCCGGGCTCCATTTAAACCGAGCACTTCTTTTTGATTTAGAGTTACGTTTGACTTTTCATGGCAGAAAAAGGCATTTCTTTGTCCATGCCAAGGAACATTGTACATTGCTATCAATATCTTTTTGTAATAGTTACAAAGTGCTTAATATGTCAAGAAAATGCAATAAAAGGCTGTTGATCTTGTTGCTATTTACGTAGTTATTTATAGGTATAAAGGTACGCGATCATAATTTATTCCGACTACATTTTTATGGATGATAGCCATCCTTAATAGATTGTTAGTCATAGTGTAATAGTTTGTTTGCCGGTTTTACATATTTTTCTTGATTAATGATGATGGGAATGATTCATTTCTTAACCGTAGCAGTTTTTCTCATATAATACGCTTACCGCGTAGAAATACCACAGTAGGCTTGGTTTCTAACAACATGTGCAAAGAATGATATTTAGCGATTGAGTAAAAGGTCTTTTTACGGTTTTATTTACGCCACTGGGAGGCTTAGATCATATTTTTATTTTATTAAAAGAAATAAAAATTAATCTACTGGACGAAGAAGAAACGCGTGATTTTAAAAGCCGCCGTTTCTTGAATGAAAACCCACTCTTTTGTTTCAACCAAGATGGCGGTTTCTTATCAGTGGCGTCAATCAAAAATGGTGACCTTCACCTGGTGGGTTTTTCCAGGAGCAAAATCAAATTTTTCCAGCGCCAAAGCAGTTGCATATTAAATTGTGATCGGTAAAGTAAATTCCCCTCCTTCAACTAGTTAACAATGGATTTCCTTCCAAGTTGCCTATAGGAATATAGTGCAGGTAAAAAATTTTCGTGTCAGAAGATTCAGAGATGTGCAGGAAATAATTGTGTAATTGTGGAGTTTGCTGCTTAGTTTAATCATGGGAGCGAAATCTTCGGGGCAACGATCTTATTTAAATCACCTGCCATTATAAGACCAATTCTATTGAATCCACCATAAAAGTAAGCGTGATTAAGAGGTTTTTCCTTCGCGCGCGATCGTTTCAGGCGAACACAGATAAGAGTCGAGCAGGAAACACTTTCTAAGGTTATTCTACGCTCTCTGGTTTTTTATCACATTGTTTTACTGTTTACAGCGCTTCAAACTTTAATTAAACTAGTTTAATAATTAGAGATTTGTCTTTATGCGTTTAATGCTCCAGCTTGTCACTACCGTTTTACAGTGTATATTAATTATTGTTTCATTGCGTTTTCGATTAGCTTTCCTAGTTTGTCTATATTGTAAAACCAATGCTCGTCAAAATTTTCTTGCAACTTCATTTCCTTGCAAATAATAATATCAAAACTGATACTACAGTTTTTGGTATAGATAGGTAGATAGCAAATTTTAAAAAGGGTACGAGGGGCTTCTGGGTCTGATAGTAATAAAATTGTTCTTCAAATTGGGGCGCAGTAAACTTTTCCATGACGTTACCAGCAATAACGTCCAAAACAATAACGTCGAAGTAATAATGGCGAATGCAATTAATGCCAAATAATAAAAATGTTGAATGTATTAACGTAGACTACAAAAATGTTGATTAGAAACACGCCGAATGGGAAAAACATCGAATGATAATAAAATAACAAAAAAAGACAATGAAGGTCGAATGGAATAACATTGAACTTAAACGCCCAGTAAATATAATATTGAGTGGAAAAATACGAATGAAAATAACGTCGAATGGAAAAAATGTGGATTGTAATAATATCGAAAACATCCTATGTAAAATATGACTGTTAGAAAATACTAATACAGTTAATGAATTGCAGGGACAACCTTCTAGGGCTTAAAGTATACATGAAAACAAATATTTTCTGTTAATAAATGTATGGTCAAAAGCGTTTCCTTTCAGGGATAGAGCTTCTCAAAGATTCTTTAAGAAGCGCCTAAATGTAGGCAACTCAATTTACTACCTACTATTTGTTTCCATAACGACAGAAATTAATACGGGATAAAGCCCTGTTTTGTATTAATTTTCGTCGTTATGGAAACAAATAGTAGGTAGTCAATTAAGTTGCCTACATTTGTTTGTTTGTTTGTTTTTATTTAACGTCGGCCTTTTTCTGCTACTATGGCTAACCACCGACGCCAGGGAGCGATCCTACCACACCTGGAAATTTAGCCTGTTTGAGGGTTCTTTTGACGTGCCCAACAACACTTGGAAGGAAACGCTTTTGACCATACATTTATTAACAAAAAATGTTTGTTTTCATGTATACGAGGATGGTTCGATAACTAAGTGGCCTAACAAAGAAAACGCAAGTTTTTTTCGACAAAAAACATTTTATTTTTCAATATAGGTAGTCTCCTGCTCGCTCAACACACTTATTCCAACGCAAATTAGCAATGTCTTCATTGTAGGTCGATGAATCCTCAAAATAGCTATTTACAGCAGCGATTACCTCGGAATTAGACGAAAATCTCTTACTGCCGAGCCATTTTTTCAGGTTTGGAAACATCTGATAATCGCTGGGAGCCAAATCTGGGGAATAGGGCGAATGGGGCACTAATTCAAATCCCAATTCATGAATTTTGGCCATTGCAATCGCAGACTTGTGGGCAGGTGCGTTATCTTGATGGAAAAGCGCTTTCTTCTTTACCAAACGAGGCCGTTTGTCTTTGATTTTGTCGCTAAGTTGTTGCAACAAATTGGCATAATACACGCCATTTATTGTTTTCTCCTTTTCTAAGAAGCCAACCAAGATAATTCCATGAGAATCAAAATACGGGTGCCATAACCTTTCCTGCTGACAAAACCGTATTTGCCTTCTTTGGTGGCGGAGAACCTTTGTGTGTCCATTGTTTGGACTGTTCTTTAGTTTCGGGAGTATAATGGTGGACACAGGTTTCATCGACGGTTATGAAACGGCGCAAAAAATCCTTCGGATTGTGGCGAAAACGTGCCAAAAGGTCGCGAGAAACACTCAAACGATTCCGTTTTTCCTCCGGTGTGAGCAACTGCGGCACCCAATGCGCCGAGTATTTTTCATTTCCAATTCTTCAGTTAAAATTCTGTGCACACTGTCATTTGAGATACCCACTATGTCTGCTATCTCGCGCACTTTTACTCGACAGTCATCCAATACGATACGGTGGACTTTTTCAATCATATCCGGGGCAGTAGCAGTTTTTGGACGTCCAGTACAGGGTTCATCATTTGTGCTCACACGACCACGCTTAAATTTGCCAAACCAGTTTTTAACCATTGAAAACGAAGGAGCGGATTCCAATAGTGTTGAATCCAGATCTGCTTTGATTTCGGTTGGTGTTAAGCCTTTCAAATGAAAGTACTTTATCACTGCTCTCAACTCAGTTTTTTTCATTGTTTATAAAATCACACGAGACGTTCATTTTGGCGTACTGTCAAAAACAGACTAATTGACAGATCGCTCTGTACTGTCCTATTTAATCTTATAAAGGATAGTTCTAAGTACAGAATGGTAAAGAATATTCCTCCGAATTCGCGCCATCTCTGTGTTAGGACACGTAGTTATGGAACAATCCTAGTACTTTAAGCCCTAGAAGTTTGTCGCTGCAATTTATTAACACATAATGACGAATGGTGGAAAAGCAATGAAGTCACGTCAAATATAAAATTATCGAATGAAAATATAATCGAGTATGAAAACTTGGAATTCCAAAATGTTAAATATTAGTAACACCAAATAAAAAAACGCGAAATGCAATTAATATAGAATGTAAAATATAATAATGGTGAATGGAAAACATTGAATAAACTAACATTTGAAAAATATCGAATGTTAAAACTGTAAACTGTAGCAAATTTAAAATTGTATAGTTCGACCCATTGCAAACAACGTTCTTTTTTTCTGTCGATTTTGTTTCCAGTAGACATATTTGTGGTTGACGTTTTGTATCCAACTCTCGTTTTCGCTATTATTGCATTCATATTTACTTCGAATTTTAGGTTTCCGACATGGCTGATGATGTCTGAATATTACCAAAATCGATATAAACTATAAAAATACAAGACTTATATTTTTTCTTCGTTGCAAATGTTTTTCTTCAAAGTTGATATTTTTAAATTTATTGAATGAGCATGGGGTATACGGAACTTTCTCCAGTACAAACGGTTAAGTCGATCAAAAAGATTACTCGACAACCCACACACATAACCTCGCATTTTTTTAAATTATATGGTTTGTTTTGTTTTGATTGGGCGAGATCCAGGACGCTGTTTTCCAAACATCTCTATGAACTGAAGCTCTTGGTTTATTGTAAACCCTAACTATTAATTTTGTCTATTTGGGGTAGTTCCAATTCCACTAGTGATTTTTAACCTTGGTTTATTGTTTACCCTAACTATTAAATTGGTCTGTTTGGGGTAGTTTCAACTCAACTATAGTTCTTACGTAGTGACATCTGTGAAATAAACAACACCAATACTGTACGTGTGACGTATTCTGTCGGCTGACACGTTTAGTAGAAAGAAACAGAAATACTTGAAGAATGTCGCGCTGATGCAGCCAAACGTCACTACTTAAATCTGTTTCCAGCGGTATTTAAAATGTTTAGAGGTTGATACGGCAATATTTTAATTTCTAAAGTTATGTAAGAGTTTTTATTGACAATGTTGTTTATTACTGAAATTGTGGAAATTGGTATTAAGAGGTTGAAGATAAGTTAATAGCATTTTTGTTATACAGCCATTAAAAGGTAATTACAGTTACTGGAATGTATTCTTGAAAATGGTAAAACAGGCGTAAACAGTATGAGTAAAATATACAATAATTTAATAACGAAACTGTACATACCAACACTGTAACCACTGTTGAATACCAGCAAGAGCAACTAAATTAAATATAACACTATGTAATGTCGTTTACATCAGAATCTGAATCATCACTAAAGAAGTCTTCATCGCTATCATCGCTACTGTTAATAGTTAATATTTAAGCCGCACATGGCCCAATAACTAAATTATTGCCAGCACTGGCAGTAATGTGGTCAGAAGAGTGGACTTTCACGAGACAGTTTCTTGTTTTTTCGACGGGAGGCCACAGCCCTTCGGTCCGCGTGTGTCGGCAAACTCAAACACATAAACATAAATGAAATATTATTGTTGGGAACCGAACAATGGCTGTATAACAAAAATGCTATTAACTTATCTTCAACCTCTTAATACCAATTTCCACAAACCAAATCAAACCGGGATATCTACAGAACTATTTCCCATCAAAAACAAAGGTTCCCCAAGTGTATAAAATAAATGTCACCGGAAAACATTTTAAATACTGCTGGAAACAGATTTAAGTAGTGACGTTTGGCTGCATCAGCGCGACATTCTTCAAGTACCTCTGTTTCTTTCTACTAAACGTGTCAGCCGATAGAATACGTCACACGTACAGTGTTGGTGTTGTTTCTTTCGCATATGTCACATACGTCTTTCTCGGAAATATGAATCTGCAAGCAATTAACAAAGACAGAAATGCTTTCAGTTTGTGCTGTGCAAATAAAGCGCTAATCCGAAACTGAAAAATGCTCATCGTAAGAACTGTAGTGATTTTTTAACCTGTCACATATTGCAGTGGCACGAGACGTACGGCTTTACTTCTTATCCCATAGAAGGCCCACTTTCAGGTTTTTCCACGTTAGAAAAATCTCACCGACCTCAGCCAGGATCTAACCCACTTCCCGTGGATCTATAAGCAAGTGCGCTAAAATTATAAGGTTTATGAAAAAATAATATCCGACGCTCATTAAGGGCAGACGTATCAAAAGAAAATGAAAAATGAACATGTGTTACATACATTTTATGTATACATTACCTATCGCTAGGTAAATGTACTTCAGTAAAGTTTATTTGAGGCTAGTCAATGCAAATCCATTGGCAAAGCTGGCCGCACATTCATGACGTATTTACTGGGCAAGAAAAAGGGCACCTTCAAGCTTATTTTAAATAACCAAATACCCGCCTCTTATTAAACGTTAAAAAAATAATGCACTTCATTATATAAATTCCACATTCTTAAAACGAGCCCATTCTGTAATGAAGCTTCTCACACGTAGTGCTGGGTTCCAACAAAGGATTTTTTTCAATTTTTTGTCACTGTAGACCGTTCACTTTATTTACTTTTTCTCTGTAACGAGTCTGTAAGGTGAAGGTTTTTTAATAAACTATTCTAAAACAAGGTTAAAATAAAATATTTCAGATCAATTTAAACCTGCCAGTAAAATTACTAAATGATTAAACGTTTTCACAACTAACAATATCCATTTAATTCATTGAAGAGAAAAGAGAAAGTACGTAACACAAAATGTGCTGTTTGTTTTTAATTTGATTTACGAGTTTGTCTTAATAATAAATTATATTGCCTTTGATAGTTTAACTCTCAATAGTTTTGCCATGATGATTTAGAGGAAAATTCCCACATTTAAACAAATCAATAAAGGTAAATCAATTAAGACAGTTGAGTAATGCTGGTTACAACATACTGTTCTGGTTTCCGTTTTGAGATGATTATTTCTTAGTTATGATGGGCTAAAATTTCCTGTGAAAGTTAGTTACACTTTTACGTTGCAAAATTATCAATAATGGCAGTTCGTGAGTGGACACTCACTCCCCCTGTTGGTCAAATACAACGATTTGTTCTACATTTGCCATGATTTAAGACAAGTTCATTTTTGTTACAGGTATCTGAAAAAGACCCCCTTCCACATGTGATCTGTTTCCGGTGTGCAAATCAGCTCGACATTCTCAACGAATTCAAAGAAACTGCTCGGAAATCGGAAACTCTACTATTTCAGTTTCTAGCATACACAAGACAAGTTACAGGTTCATCTCAGGTAAGCACCTAAATAGCTGAGCAGGGAAATAGGATCTACTGTAAAAATAAATAAAACTAAGCAATAAAAAGAATCAGTATAGTCTAACATAGCCTAACATTTGCACAGAACTTAGATTAGATGTAATACTTGTAGTGTAGGTTGTTGTATTAATCGATATACTAATATACATTAACAGATGGAACTGTTTTGATCAAAATACATGCTAATCCTAAAATATATCCTTTAATCCTTCTACTCGTTTTCTGTAGGTTGTTTTAGTTCAGCTCTGGGACTTTATTTATATACAGGATGTCCCAAAACTCCTGGGACATAGAGCTACCACGTATTCTAGAGGTCAAAAGAAGTGGATTGGACCCAACTTTGTCATATACCAAAATGTACCGTTTGCCCGTGAGAGGAGTTCAAAGTTTACTTAAAAAATCACATTTTTGTATGCTGTTCAGAAACGTGTGAACCAATTTTAATGAAATTTGGTACCTGGGCACTTCAAAGGAAGCCACTACTTTCAGTAACGAAAGAAACCCAAAGAAAATTGGAGAAGGGTTAAAACCACCCCCACCCCCTGATAAATTTGTTCAGAATTTTTTTATGGATGATGGTACGATTCTATGTTTTTTTAAGGTGAAGACTTATTCATTAGCTTCATTTTTTGACTCTTGTAAAAACTCCGTAATTCGAATAGTTTCGAAGAAAAAAAATGTTTACTCAAACACTGATAACCGATATTATTATTGCAGGTATTACAAAATTTAGTTGGCCGTAGACACAACAATAAAACAAAGGTGATAATTCTGATAGGAAACAAATTCATAATCATCTCAGTTGATTGTTGACAGTAAACTTTTCAATAATGGTTCACTGTTTGTTGCTTTTGTATTATTTTTTGTTATTGTACCATCGTTGCTGCTTTAATTGTTGTTGTTGTTGCTGCTGTTATTTTTGCCGCTACCAAATAAAAAGGTAACTAGCGCCATCCAGACGATCAGGCAATCGGAACGGTCCAACCAAAAAATTGTCGATAATTCCGACCCAGACATTAATTTTAAATTCTCGTTGATAATGTTTAGCTTTAACAGCATGTGGATTTTCATCTGCATAAATATGTTCATTGTGTAGGTTTGTCATGCCACGACGCGTAAAACAAGACTCATCAGTAAACAAGGTATTAGTGTGGAATCCATCGTCGACTACTCTGCGCTCCCGAATAATTTCTGCAAAATTTAAACGTGATTCGTGGTCAAGTGGCAATAATTCTTGAACTGGCTGGATGTGAAAAGGACGAATTAATTGATCGGCAAGGATCCGACTTACAGTGCTTTTTGGAATCCCAGTTTCACGTTGCAATATTCTGGTACTGATCTCAGGATTGTTATCAATCCTTTGAAGAACTGCTTCTTCCACAATGGGTATTCGGGCTTGTCGAGGTCTTCCAGTGTTAAATCTGGCTGGCTGCAAACTTCCTGTTTCTCGAAGACGACATTCGATACGAGCAAAAGTTTTGTGATTTGGAATTCTTCGATTTGGATATCTCTCTTGATACACGCGGACACTCTCGCGGCAGTTACCTTGGCAGTATCCAAGAACTAATAACATGTCGGTCTGCTCATTGAAAGGGAAATCCATATTTGATAGCGGCAAAAATAACAGCAGCAACAACAACAACAATTAAAGCAGCAACGATGGTTACAATAACAAAAAAGAATACAAAAGCAACAAACAGAGAACAATTATTGAAAAGTTTACTGTCAACAATCAACTGAGATGATTATGAATTTGTTTCCTATCAAAATTATCACCTTTGTTTTATTTTTGTGTCTACGGCTAACTAAATTTTTTAATACTATTAAACCTGCAATAATAATATCGGTTATCAGTGTTTGAGTAAACATTTTTTTTCTTCGAAACTATACGAATTACGGAGTTTTTACAAGAGTCAAAAAATGAAGCTAATGAATAAGTCTTCACCTTAAAAAAAACATAGAATCGCATCATCATCCTTAAAAAAATTCTGAACAAATTTATCAGGGGGTGGGGGTGGTTTTAACCCTTCTCCAATTTTCTTTAGGTTTCTTTCGTTACTGAAAGTAGTGGCTTCCTTTGAAGTGCCCAGGTACCCAATTTCATTAAAATTGGTGCACAGGTTTCTGAACAGCATACAAAAATGTGATTTTTTAAGTAAACTTTGAACTCCTCTCACGGGCAAACGGTACATTTTGGTATATGACAAAGTTGGGTCCAATCGACTTCTTTTGACCTCTAGAATACGTGGTGCTCTATGTCCCAAGAGTTTTGGGACACCCTGTATAGCAAGACCTCGGAAAACTGAAAAACCGACACACTATAGTAAAAAATAGCCAGTAATATCTACGAAGAAGAAAGAAAACAAAATCTATACAGTATATTTTACAAGGCCTCCCGCTGTAGCCTACTTATTTTTCTTCTTCGGGCCCTGTTGTACATGGTACAAACTAGCTTAGCTTTGCCTGATACCGTCTAGCGGTACAAACGAGGATCATGATAATGAGTGAATGAAAACAAGGATGTTTATTATTTTCTTCAACAACCTAATGACAACTATTTGTTTTGGTACTGCCATTTTTTCGTGATAGGATCATAGACTGTCAATATTACAATTTACTTTCGGCTTAGACTGCGTCGTTATTTGGGAACTACACCCAGCATTATCAGGTAAGGCCCGACCTGTAGCTTGTGTGTCTTTACAAGCATTTGCTCTAGAAGTTTGAGCAATATTGGTTCGTAGGCTTTGCCTGCCTCAACAGGGCCGTGTGCTTATATTATTCAAACCTTGGGGCGGACAAGGATTTGATCTTGATGTATTTTGTTTGCCAGGACAATAATTCTTAATCGGATTATGTCTGTTAGCTGTTTGTGAACACATACAAGCTAACGTTTCGCAAAACATTGCAGCTTGCATCTTCAGAGTGAACAGAACACTGAACTCAAATCCGGGAAGCGGAGGTATTTAAACCTCTTTGAGCCAGTCGGGCAGAACGACGGAGTTCTGGTTGGCTGTCACCGTTTGGCAAACACGGATCCGGTGGAGCGTGATCGTGTGATCGATGATGCTTAGGGGAGTCCTTAGAGGACAAACTACTGGAGTCCAAGCTTTACTGAGTCTAAAACCGTCCTCCCTGTTTATGTTGTTAGGTTGTTTTTCAATTTCAATTCTTTCACGTATGATACGAGGGAAGCAATGAGGCACTCTGGCGAGTACCCGAGCATTGTCAAACCAGTATGTTCAGCCACCGCAGATTTTGTGATGCGTTTATGTTTGCAATCACCTTTGTGTTCTCGCAACCTTAACTCAATGGAACGACCGATTTGTCCGATGTAGTTTGAATCACAGGAGCAAGGGATATTGTAGATTCCAGTTGATTTTATACAGTCACAGAAATTTAGTGAGCAATCCGCAATGCAAAACAGCCCAAGGCTAAGGAAGAACTGGCACTTCCAGAAGGCTTAGCTTTTCTACCTTACAGTAAAGGCACTACTGATACGATTGGGCGTGTTCTTAGAAGGTACAGCATAATGACAGTCTTTAGGACTAATGAAACTTTGGGAAACGGTTTCAGATCCGTAAAGGATCATATATCAAATTTAAAATCGGCCGAGATCTACAATATCCCTTGTTCCTGTGTTTCAAACTACATCGGCAAACCGGTCCTTCCATTGAGTTAAGATTGCGGGAACACAAAGGTGATTGTAAACATAAATGCATCACAAAATCTGCGGTGGCTGAATATATGCTCGGGTACTGGCCAGAGTGCCTCATTGCTTCCCTCGTACCATACGTGAAACAATTGAAATTGAAAAACAACCTAACAACATAAACAGGGAGAACGGTTTGAGACTCAGTAAAGCTTGAACTCCAGTAGTTTATCCTCTAAGGACTCCTAAGCATTATCGATCACACGATCGCGCTCCACCGGATTCGTCTTTGCCCAGCGGTGACAGCCACCCAGAACTCCGTCGTTCTGCCCGATTGGCTCAAAGAGATTTAAATACCTCCGCTTCCCGGATTTGAGTTCAGTGTTCTGTTCATTCTGAAGATGCAAGCTGCAATGTCTTGCGAAACGTTAGTTTGTATGGGTTCACAAACAGCTAACAGACATAAGCCGATTAAGTATTAATGTCCTGACAAACAAAATACATCAAGATCAAATCCTTGTCCGCCCCAAGGTTTGAATAATATAAGCACACGGCCCTGTTGAGGCAGGCAGGGCCTACGAACAAATATTGCTCAAACTTCTAGAGCAAATGCTTGTAAAGGCAGACAAGCTACAAGTCGGTCCTTACCTGATAATGCTTGATGTAGTTCCCAAATGACGACGCGGTCTAAGCCGAAAGTAAATTCTAATATTGATAGTTCGAGAAACCGCGAAAGCCTCAAAGAATAAATAGGATCATAGACATTACCTTTTTCAATTGAATACTATAATTGTGTATGCTGTCTGGCACAATATTTTATTTACTGTTCAGCTGCCTTGACATGTGCAAAGTTACATTATGACTACAAAAAATTGCAAATAACGAATAAAATTAATGTAAGATAAAATCTTGCTTGTAATGGAATACTAGATTTGGTAATTCAATTACATTTTAAGAAGTTGTCTCCATTTTATCTACAATCAACATAGTAGAATTAATAAATTTGATAAATTTTAATGGCAATGTAACTAGACAGTTTAGGGCCATGTTATTTTTCAATTTAAACTGAAATCCTTTTCATCGTGTTTCTAGCCCTTGTCCGACCATCCTAAATCTCCTAACTCAAATATTATAAATGTAGAATGGTTCAGTAATAGATATTTACTAGAAAATTGAAACAGTGGCCCTTCAAAGTTTGGCAAAATAATTTTAATATTCTAAAAACTAGTAATATTTCCGTGCAAGAGCAAAACATCCGAAATTAAGGTACTAAATTCCTAGACTAAAATTAAAATTTTTAAATAGTAATATGTGTCTTTTCTAAGGCTGGTATGATACGACATAGAATTTTGTAGTGCTTTACAAGATTCTGTGTCGTTTTAAATAGCATTCTGTATGCAAAGTTGGTAGAAAGTTTTGTACATGATTCTGTAAATTCACGCTTTAAAATCTAGAAAATTATTATCAGAATCAGCGTCAGTCCGATGCACGAAGGAGCAATTTTTAGTATTCATTAATGATCACGGAGGGTAGAGCAGTAAATGTTTTACCACGTGTTTACGCCACTGCACCGACGCGAACCCACATTTAATATACAGTAGAACGCAAATAGGGCTGCGGGTGTCTCGGAGGTGCGCGTTGACAAAACAGTGGAGTGGGAAGCGGAGCTCACTTTTTACTCGACTCTCGAGCGAGTAACATAGGTACATTCCCTTAAAAAGTAGCAGCTTCCAAAACTTATTTGTTAAACTTGCTCTTAATTGATTATTGTTGTTTGTGCTATTGCTGTTTTTGTTGTTTGTGTTGTTGCTGTTTTTTGTTATTTGTTGTTTGTGCGTACTATTGCTGTCGTTCCTGTATCTACTGAAGAAAAATGGTCTTCAAGACTAAAGTTAAAGGAAAAGTTTTAAGCGGCCAATCCCGAGAAATCATAAGTGCCGTTTTAAAATTTATGAGGGAGGAGAGTGAAGCTGCTGAACCAATAATTGCCCTTTCGAAGGTTCAAGAACGCGTCGCACGTGCTACTGGTGTTTCTTTACGTTCTATCCAGGCAATTACAAAAGAAACAAAAAAGGTAGAAGATGGTGAAGTAGCAACATTTTCAACGCCTAACGAAAAAAGAAAGGAAACGCATATGAAAACAAATCTTGACGACGCAGACAGAGATGTTTTAAGGAGAATAATTATAAACTTTTATGTCACAGAAAAGACCGTTTGATTTTTGAACAGGGTTTCCGAAAATATTTCATAAAGTGGATCACATCTAACTCAGAAAAATTAAAAAAAAATTAAATTATGCACAAAAATGCAAAATATGTATAAAATACCAAAATATGCAGTATTTGGTCAAATATGCAAAAATTAATTAGTGCCAAATAAATACAATCAGGGCAATTCATCTAAAACCGAAGGAAGCCATTCTACTATAAAATATAAGCGGTATGCAGTTTGCATAATATCCACTCTCTATTTCCAACGTTTAAACATTAGTACATTTTTAATTTGAAACTTGTTTTATTGCAATTTTTTGTGTATTTTTTATTAATTCAACTCATTTCATCTTTTCTTTTGTATACATTTATTTAAAGCTTATAAATTATAATAGTAAACGGATTTGGAATTAGAAAATTGGACATTTCTTAGAAACGTCTTAAATGTAGGTAAAACTAAAGTTCCTTTAAAATTAGACATAACTTTATGAGCACTTAATGGCTCATTAGCACTTGTAATCTTAATAATGCTTAGAAACATCTTTCACACTTTACATAAAAATGCAAATTAACTTTTGCGGCTGAATGTACTGGCAGTGTGACGTATGTACTTCGTCACTGTCACTCATTCAACATCTTTGTTTATCTTGTGCGCAGTTGAGCCGCAACGCTATTTGCGGTCTACTGTACATGCTAAGATGCGCCGACATTTAGAAACTGTGCATCCCGACTTCAAGACAAGAGTAAAGAATTTTTTGTACGTAAAAAAGAACAATTATTAAGAAGCCAAAAAACTGTGACGTATGCGACTCAGACTGTGAATGAAAAAGCCACGGAGGCGTCGTATTTGGTTAGTTACTGCATTGCTCCAGCAGGAGAAGCGCACACTATCGCTGAAAAGTTAATAAAACCATGCGTGGTAGACATAACACAATGTATGCTCGACGAAAAATCTGCAAAGCACCTTTCTACAGTGCCGCTTTCGAACGATACAGTTTCGCGCCGGATTGGGGATCTCGCAGAATACATAAAACAAGAACTGGTTGCACAGCTTCAAAATAACAAATTCGTCTTGCAAATGGATGAGTCGACTGATGTTGCTGGACTGGCCATCTTGCTAGTAATTGTGCGATATCCATATAAACATTCACTCGAAGAAGACTTGCTTATGTGCTCATCGCTGCCTACTAACACAACCGGAGAAGAAATTTTTAACACGATTAACATATTTTTTGAAGAAAACCAATTCGATTGGAATGATTGCATCGATATTTGTACCGATGAAGCCAAGGCAATGACAGGTAGAACAGCAGGAGCAGTATCACGAATAAAAATGGAAGCGCCAAATTGTAGTTCCAGCCATTGCATCCTGCATAGACAATCACTCGCGGTTAAGAAAATGCCGCCAAATCTAAAATTGGTTTTTGATTAGGCGGTAAAAATAATTAATTTTGTCAAGTCACGTCCACTGCAATCCCGATTGTTCTCAATATTATGTGAAGATTATGGTAGCAATCATAAAACACTACTGCTCCATACTGAAGTGAGATGGTTGTCTCGGGGTAAAACTTTGACAAGGCTTTTTGAAGTAAGAACAGAATTACAAGCTTTTCTTACAGATATTCCTTTTAATTTAAATTTAAAAGACCGTTTGTCCGATAAAAGCTGGTTATTTAGACTAGCATTTTTAGCAGACATGTTTGGAAAACTTAACGAATTAAACCTGTCACTACAAGGAAA
>JABXWE010003246.1:0-45285 GCA_014611495.1 Limonius californicus | reverse complement strand
TATTCTCCAGCTTACAAAATACTTTTATAATCTTTTTATACGAGATACGTAAATGCACACCTCTTTCTTTTTTCTAATTTTTATCGTAGCTGAGCAAATAATAATTTCGACTTTTATACGTAGAACATAAATTCACACCTTTTTTTTCTGATTTTTATCGTAACTAGTAAATAATAATTTTCATTTTTTCCTCCTACCAATCAGGATTAGCATTTTCAAACACAACCTCCTATCTACTAATAAATTATACAATATCTAACAACCATCGGGCACCGCATGCAATGTATTTTATTTACTTATCATTCCTTTCTACTCTAAAGAACAGAAATAAATGATCTAAAATATGTTTTCGAATACATTTAAGCCAAAAAGGAAACAGATTATAGAAAGCTCCAAATCATATCACACACCATCCCTAGTTTACTATCATCAATATAAGATTTATTGAACGAACATGAAATACTGAAGTAGCTTCACGCCTCAATATGATATCACAGCAATCATAATATTGTCACTTAACTTTACTAGGTTAAGTTTGTCATGATTCGTTCGGTATTCTGGAGTATATAAAGTAACTACTCCAAATCAGAATTCCGAACGTACCCGTTCAACGCTAGTGAATTTTATAGGATAGTGTTCGCCGTTATTTAACAGTCAACAACTAAAATATACTAAAAGTTTCATTAATAACGGCTGTAAGTGATCACTGAAAATTATACCATTTACTAGTTTAATAAAAAAAACGTACGACTGATAAATTAGAGAAACTGCTCGCAGTGAACGCTATTTTCTTGCAGACACAAATTAACGCCCCTTTTCATGTTACTGAAGGCATTCATACACTCTATTTTTGTAATTCTTGAATTTGTGAATAGAAGTTCTATATAGAGTGCGGATATCAAAATAATCTAAAATAGTTTAATCTGGTGATCTAAGCAGAAATTTCGAAGGCTATCATAAACTGATTACCATGTTATCAACAAATTTACAAAAATAGTTTAAGATTTGTTGAGCCAAGTTAGCTGTAGTTTAATCCTGAAAAAATACTTGCTGCATTTCATTTTCCAACAGCTAATTTATAAATTCATTTAAAATGTTCTGGTATCTCTCAGCAGTAATGATGTGACACAGCAATCCAAACACCAACTTTCAGCAATCTGTAACTTCTTGGATTGTAAATTAACATTTCCAGCAAGAGTGAACCAAGCTGTATCCGAAGAGAAAGTTAACAAGCAACTTTGAAATTTTAAATGGAAGCATAGGCCATGCTTGATACTGCTGGATACGGATTTTAAAAAGAAATTTTATTCATAGTTTTTTTAACTTTAAGTTTCTGCAAGTAGCCCGTCCATTTCCTTTTTGATCTTCCCATACCTCTGCTGTTGTCTACTCCACTCTCAGAATTTCAAAATTTAATTTTTCTAAATTTTTGCCCTTAATTTCACCAACTTATGACGAAAATCGCCACCACCGTACGCAGTTTGCTATAGTTTAGAAGTAATTTTTACCAGTACATTTCCTATGTTTTAGTTTTATTAATATATTAACCTCGATAGGGCAGTGCGAATACGCGCTATCAGTCGAGGTTACAATGAAATGCGGTAAGATCGGACGCGTAGTCGAACCCCGGCTGAGGTAACCGTATTTCACTTAGTTAAGTTCAGGCTGCATGTTGCATTGAATGGTTTCAATTGCGAACGAAGGTGTGAAATCCTTTTGCCCGCCACTGCATATCTATAGGATGTCCCATATTATGTTTGAATAAAACTCATAACTTTTAGAAACTTGGCAGTTTATTCATTTAAACGTGAAGTGGAGACATGGGAATTACGGTCGAAGTAAAATATCTGCCAAATATTCTCTTGGCCAACGGTGCGCAATCCATGGATGGCGACCCCTCAGGGGCTCCCGTAAAAGTTGGTTACGAAATTTTTAAGAAATCGACATGTTGGATAATGAATACTACATTTCCTTAGAGCAATTTTTAGAAATAGACAGAAATCTCTAGAAAATAAATTACATTTAAAAATTATTGATATTCAATTATTTATTCAACAATTAATAAAATATATAAAAATATTAATTCCTACGTACCAAAACGTCTATCGTTTTATTATTACTATTCTTATATGCACAATATATTCTTCTTCTTTGACTGTGCTATCTCTTGTGAGATGTATCGATCTTCTATCATATGACTGTGTTTCGCGTTTTTAAAGTACCACAGACGTAGAGGACTTACAGCTTGACGTGGGCTTCGAACCACGGGAAGTGTAAACACTTCTACTCCAGAGAAGATTTTACTAGGCAGAATACGTCGTTGATTTGCGATTACCTTGCGAGGCTGAATGACCGTTGAAAATCATATAATAGGAATGGTAAATACAAGTAATGGGCGTGTCAAATGTTTGTCTGAGGAAGAGGGTCGCAAGGGTCCCCTATATTATTGCAAGGTAAAGAAAAGTCGAGGAGAAGTGTATGACTAACTCTATCCCATGTACCTGACGTATCCATTACATACAGTTATTCCGTTTGACCTCCTACTCATTCATACATTAATATTTTAAGACGTGAATTTCTTTACATGGTGAGGTATTTCGCAACACCTCCAACAAGTTAGATTAGAACTGGAAACTTTAACAGCTAATAAGTACTTATCGTTACTAAAGCAAAGTTAGCCAACATAAATACCACAGCCACGCATAATTATTTCGTATAAACATCCAATAAATTAAACGCTTTCCCTTGAGATCGTTTTAAATCCCATAATTTGGTGTCAATGTCTTACCCCTAACAAAATTAACTTTTCCGAGCTATTAATATTTACAGGCAGCTGCTGATAATCTTCCCCTGAATTAGGGTTAAATTATAACTCCTGTTTCGGAAGTATTATCGATTACCCAGCTGTTGATTTCCACTTCAGCAGTGCTAAAGTGTTGGTGTGCATATTTTCAGGTACACTGAAGATGACAGACACCGCGTTTTCTTAACGCTGCCTGTGTAATTATGAACCGATGCTTATCTTAATCGCGTCTTGACTACAGCGAGCGGTTTAACACCCACCCTTCTAGTTAACAGACACTTTCAAACAAAATTTTGCGTAGGAGAAAAATACCCGAGAAGCAAATCATAACCGATTATCGCACTAATCGGCCAATGCTTACGAAATCCTTGTGTTAACTCTGATCCTCATGGTCTCAACTGGCTATATATTAACTAGTGTGTATGAGATTATTAAAATTTGCGATTCAGATATCTACTTGAATTATTAGATATCCAGTGACTATTCGGAATCAAACCGACCTCAGTAGAAAAAAATCATCTTAAAATGCTATTCTGGGAAATAAACATTTACATGATTAGTTAACAGCTACACATGTATAAAAATTGCATAACATACATCTAGATATAGCTGACTTAGTTGTAATTAAAAAAACTGTAATAGTTAAAGCAATAATTAACGATAGTAACTTATTTACATCATAAAATTTCATTTAGAATAAAATTAGTAGTAGGATTTAGTACCGTTCAAAAAGCTAACCAGAAAAAGCGCGCCAGCAAAGCTGTAAACATTCAGAATCTACAGATCTAACCAAGGCCTAGTTTTGGAGAAAAAATCTATGATATAATAGTACAGAGAACGGCTTTAATATGAATCTGGGCAGTTTTATAACCGAGTTCTACGTTGAAATTATAGCGCGCAGTATATAACGGGGAAAAGATACATAAACAAATATACATCATGACTGGCAATCAAACACCCCTCACACAGAATATTGTTACGAACCCAATATCCAAAATTTAAATTAAATTATTATTGCTTCATAGCTGTTATAATGTGATTTCAATTGCATACACATTTATGTTGCAAGCAGTGATGTTATTTTGCTCAGCAAAATCAGAGTACATTAGAATATTAAATTAGGTAATGTGAAATAAATAATACGCTTGATAAGGGAAATTAAGTAATAACTAGGTCATCGCTTATGGGTACAAAAGAGAATTTATAAAAGGACACTTAAGATTGAATTAGCCAACAGGAAAATAGTGGATAGTGATCAGTTGATAGCGAAGAGCAAATAGTGAATAGTAAATAGTAGAGAGTAGAGAGTAGAGAGTGTATAGTTGACAGTTGGCGGTGTTCCCAAGAATAACACCTAGCACCTGTTTGTATTTTTGTAAGTAGTTTTGTATAATGTTTTAGGATAAGTTGTAATAGTCTTGTAGAACTAAGTAATTAATAAATCCAGTCAATTTATATAAGGCTAGTTGTTTCTCTGGTGATCCCGGCGATAAGGACAAAGGGCTCCCTATCAATTACAGCCGTAGGCATAACAGCATCTCTGAAAAGAGTTCAGATACAACTCAAAACTGCGCCAGCCTCAGTGGTCTAGTGATTATCGCACTTGCCCATAGATCCAAACCGTTTCAACCCTGGTTGAGGTCGATTAGATTTATCTGGCGGAAAAAATCTGTGGGTGAGTCTTCTATCGGATAAGAAATAAAGTCGTAGGTTGCGTATTACTGCTATGTATGACACCTTAAAAATTCCTACTGAAGTTGAAAGTACTCCAGATAAACAATATTCAGAGCTAGAATATGCAATAGACCAAATATGGCCTGAGTGCAAAGAGATGTTTGGTAAACTGCATTCTAGATCGCTATAAGCAAAGTAAACCAACCAGCCACCCCAAATCAGTACTATAAGTCGCGTAAGTAGCTGGAAATAGTTCAGATATATCCAAGAGTACGACAAGATGTCATGTGAGTATCATGGTACAACAGAATAGTTATAGAATGGGTTTCAAAACAACAAAAATAACATTAAAGTAGATCATTTATAGTGAAAAAATTCCGGATTGGCCACGAACCCGCATGGCAATATATCAGATAACAAAGCGAGTAGCAAATAATCTACTACTCTTACTACATTACAAACTCTGAATGGGAATCCTTAGAGATAGGCAATCACGGTTGCTGATTAGGTAGTAAGACTGCTAACAAGACATTGTAGTTCTATGAGACACATCAGCGCAATAAGACGATAGAATAAATAACTGACAGATTGTACAAAGTTATATAAAAATCCACCTCCAAAGACTCCGAAACTTACCTAGATATAGAGCACAATATGCGAAGACCATCAATTCTACGGGTTCTAGTACTATACCCAAAGAAAGAATATTAACGTCTTAAGAGTAATGGATTCACAGACAGTTAGTTCATAAAAATACTAAACATTAAAAAATATCAGCAAATATTAAGCGTTAAGATTGGTATAAGAAGTCGATTTTTAGTACCCTGCTTAGGAAATCACAACTCTTACAACCCTTCAAATTTTCCATTCCCAAATATCTTTTTCATAAATTAATATACCAGTGTAATAAAACTATCCCTATAACTATTTCCTTGTTTTCATTTCCTGCCTTCTAATAGTGGATTAAGCAAAATTTAAAATTATACATTAATTAATCGATACAAAATCTTTCTTGCATTAGTTTCTAATAATAAAAGATTCAATAATAAATCAATACAGTTGTGATGGTGTAATTTTACACTACAACAAGCAAATCTACCTCAAATTTGCAATCTAGAAAGACACCTACTTTAAATAAGGAAAAGGAAACCTTTCCATTTATTTTCCCTTCGACGAGGAGAATTTAATTAAATTGAAAAACTGAATGCTTGAATAAAACAGTTAAACGCAAATCAGCAACATTCGTTTCACACCAAAAAGAGAAAGAATTATCCTAATCTCTTTTCAGCAATATCGAAGTATAATCTCATAAATCTTGAATGTACAGCAAGGATTTAAAAGCTGACGCGAAATGGAAATCTGATTGCTTTCATGAAATAATTTTCAATTTACGTAAATGTAAACCAGGTAACGATTTCCCCAACTGTTTGAGAGATGTAACACAAACAACCCTTTCTCAAGTGTTTTTATATCATACGTGCTAAAAAAGAAATTGTATGCTGGTAAGATAACCTTTCAGTATATTTATCGTGTGTATAAGGTTTATATAAACCCGGCGTAGTTTATTCTACAAATAATTCAATTTTCGGGAGATTTCAGCTCTTCAAAGATTTGGCTGTTTGCTTTACGTGAGGATCGTGTTATATTTCGTCCTACAAATGTTTATAAGCGTTCCCTCCAAACCTTAATATTAATCGGTTTGGCTTCTATCATGGGAACCAATTATCTGATATTACGCTAGACATCGCAGAACGATATTTTTATACACAGTAGCTTCATAAGTCAATAGAAAGAAAAGAAACGTCCCTGGAGGTTATAACCGAATAATATCCAAAACTGTTTTATGTATCCGCTGATACTCAACCATTTTACTAATATAATTAAAGAATATCTGCTACAGCTCTCTGCTTACAATTTAGACGTGACCGAAAATGGAAGCTTAAGAAGGTAAAAATTACATTATAGCTAAGCTCTAATTCAATTTTCTTTGGGTAATATTCAATTAAAATTTACATTAGATTATCGAGAACAAACTCATTTTCCTTACTTATTTCTGAACTTAATTTTCGTGTCTATCTGAAATTTATATTTTAGTAAAAATTTAAAAGATTTATGGTGGACATTTTTACGTAGTTTAGGACATCATGAGACACCACATTAAATTATATTTTTAACTTATAAATATTCCAACATAAATACAAAAAAATGTTAATTTCACTTATTCATCAATTCACCACTGAGAACACAAGCTTCTGCACGTAGAAGCATTGAATTACGTATCCTTGCGAAAATGGTAGGATCTTGCCGAATCCTATCGGCAGCGTCTTCAATGTGTACCCTTAATTCCCCAAGTGTGTTCACTGGCGTAGAATAAACTAACTGTTTCATGCAGCCCCACAAAAAGAAATCACAACTATTTAAATCTGGCGAACGAGCTGGCCATGGAGCTGGCCCGTTTCGTCCAATCCACCCTTCAGGATAGTTATTATTTAACCATTCTCTTACATCCCTAGCATAATGAGGCGGAGCACTATCAAGCAAAATCCACATGTTACGTCGTGTCTCTAAAGATAAGTTTTCAAGCAATTCTGGTAAGACTTTGTTGAGAAAGTGTAAATACAGAGCTCCATTTAAACGAGCAGATAAAATGTATGGCCACTAGGATGATCACCTACAATACCTGCCCAAACATTTAGGGCAAACCGTTGCGTTGGTGGAAACTGTGTTACGCTCCGTTGGAATGTGGTAGACAATGATGTGGTTGAAATAAAATCAGTAGTTTGGACTTCCATTGTCTTTATTTTAAAAACACAGTAATTACACAACGTTTCGACTGTTAGGTATCTACAGTCGTCATCAGGTGAATACTAACAAACTTAGAGACTACTAGAGCTTATATACTAAAGACATGATTAGTGAAGCGATCAAGCGTGCGAAGTTAAACCATGCGAAACAAAAACACTAATGTAATTTGAGTTCACTGAGGCGTCCAATAAGCGGTTTCCACACGTTGCCGATTTCTACACTTGGCTGGCTGAAGACTTTCTTGTTGCTGTTGATGAATGCTGCTTCCTTGAACTTTCTTTTAAACCAGTGCTCTTCCTTGTGTATGATCTTGGCTTCAGACCATTTCATACGGTGTTGCTTGTCCCAGGAGTGTTGTGCGATGCCGGACTTCGACTTCGATGTGTTACACTATTTCGTGTGGATTCTCATCTGACCAAATGTGGGTATTATGGACATTAAACGCCCCTTCTTTCGTAAATCCTGCCTCATCAGTAGATATCAAAATGAACAGAAAATTTGGTTGGTTGTTGCACTTTTGAAGAAGCCATTCACAGAAATCGTGCCTACGTACATAATCCGCTGGTTGCAAACCTTGAACGCGTTGAACGCGGTAAGGATGTAGTCCCTGATCCCGCAAAATCCGCCAAACAGTAGAGTGGGAGAAGCCAGTTGGTAACGCAAGTCTTCTAGTGCTAACACTAGGACTTTCCTCCACTAATTCCAAGACATGCTGTTATACATTAACAACCCTTTCTGCTCTTGGACGACCTCTTGGACGACCGCGATGATGGTTTTGTGGTTGATACGTGCCATAATCCCATAAATGTTGGACTGTTCTAGTAAATGCACGGCTGTTTGTAATGCGGCGCTGAGGTTATCGCTCTAAGTACATTTGCCTTGCCCTTAGAGCGTTTCCTTGAGCTTCCCCGTAAATAAGAACAACATCAGTAAGTTGAATGTTCGTAAAATTTCCCGTTTTGGTAGAAACACTGCTTGCCACCTTCAACAACAGACTGAATGGAAATTACTGACCTACCTAATAGTATTAGTTTGTGGCAGGTAATAAGAAATTTTTTTGCACTTCTATCTTACTATCCTTTGCATAACATGTCTTTGAACTCAAATTTTTGTTATTATCCTGCGGTACTTCAAATCTGGGTCAAATTTTCAATTAGTATTTTCTCATATCTTAAAGGGCTCATTGCCAAAGAAATGTTTTTTCTAATTTGTATATATTGTAATCTACCATCGGATTTAATATTTGTACCTATTGCCGATACACCCTGTATGTATATGCGAATATTTTACGGCATATTGCCGCTTTTCGCCTCTTAGTTGCCACTCTTTACGGTCTTCCCAATCATTTTCTTGTAGATTTCTTGACCGTATTGCTGTATGCACCTTTTCTTTCCATCGCGTACGAGGTCTCCCCCTCTTCCGTTTTTCCCTGGAAACCCATTTATATATTCTTGGAGGCCATCTTGTATCCTGCGTTCATCGTAGGTGTCCGTACCAAAGTAATTGCTTTCTTTCCACTGTGTATGTAATTAATTCTTTCACATCCATACGGTCCTTTATAACGTCATTTCGAATTCGTCCTATCCTGGAAATTCCACAATTCCTTCTCCAGAAGTCCATTTACAACGATTTATGTCTTCGTTCGCACTTTTTAATTACCACCCATACTTGTGAACTGTAGGATGGATACACTCTGTTATTGTTTATATATCATTTTCTTTATTTTTTGGGTAATCTGTTTACTCCATAGCGTTGAGTTCGGCAGTTGTATCGTCTTTCTCCCTTATCCTATTTTGTTTAAAACATCTGTATCTCTAATTTCGTCCTTTGTGAACGTTACCCCTAGGTACTTGTACTCTGCGCAACCTTAATCGTTCCGTTGTTTGTCACAATGTCCCTGCTCTGGCCTCCTACAACCATATATTTTGTTTTTTCTAGGTTTATTTCAAGTCCCCACTCATTATACTCTTGAATCAGTTTTCTGAACATATACTTAATGTCTTCGCCATCTCCTGCGATGATGACCTGATCATCAGCAAACAATAAGGTATGCAAGACATTATCTCCTATTGGGACACCCATTCTCGGACACTTTCTGTTGCAGTTATTTAACGCTTGTTTTATATACGCTTTAAACAAGGTAGGTCACATGGGACAACCTTGTCTGAGCCCCTTATAGAAGTAAAACTCTATCTGATATTGCCTATCCAAGTTTGACTCTACTTGTGTTGTGTTCAGACATCTGTTTAATTGTATTTACGTACACTTTATTTACTTCACTCTTCTCGAGTACTCCCCATAGTTTCGCGATTGGCACGATATCATATGCCTTCTGAATATTTATAAAGATCAAGTGGGTCTCTCAGTTATGCATAACTGATTTTTCAGCTAACTGTGTTAGACAGAAGATTGTGGATGCAGAATCTTTCTGCCCCAAATCCACTCTGCTCTTCTGTTTCTCCGTGTTAAAAACGTTTGCTAATTTAATTCCTTGGCACTATAAAAAGAAACACCATTTAAGTAACACAGAAAACATTTACGATTATTCCACGTAATCTCCATTTACTTTAATATTTATTGCAACGATTTAAAAGTTTTTGAAAACAGTCGGCCAGGGCGTCGGAAGAAACTGCTTTCAATTCCGCGGATACATTTTTCTTAATAGCTTCTACCTCTTGAAATCGTTTCCGTTTGAAAACAGTTTTCAGTTTAGGAAAGAGAAAAAGTCTGCCAATGCCAAGGGGAATAAGGAACAATCAGTAAAGAAAAGAAAGGGGCATTGTAATGCAACAAGAACAAAACTACTCTTTTCTCAAAATTGCGATCGCACTCAAGAAAGGAGCTGAAATAATCTCTTCATCACTTCACCGCAGTATGTGCTTCAAACACAAGTTCTTTATAAATTACACTTTGTTAATCAAAAAAGTAATCGGTATAGTTGTAAATCTGGATTCTTGCAAACGAATTTTTGGGTTTTAATGATGATTCTCCAGTCCATTGCGTGCTCTGGAGTTTAGTTTTAGAATTGTACATCCAGGACTCACAACCAGCGACCAGTAAGGATAATTTTCATTATTTCAATGAAAACTGCGCACGATGCAACTCTTCTCTGTTTTGGTGAACCGTAAGACTGCGGAATTAACTTTGCAGAAATCTTTCCCGTTTCCAAATTTTTATGTAAAATTTGTCGAATCATCTTCTTATTGACGTTCAACTTATCTTATTTGGAAGGTGTTTCAGCGATCTTCTGCCACAATTTTACGAACTCTGGCGACTGAATCTGCATTTCACAAAATCGACGTACGTTCAGTTTTAATATCTTGCCGTCCATATTTAAAACGTTTAAACCATTCAAACACAATAGTACGACTGAAGGTGTTATCGCCGAATACTGCTTCCAATATTTCAAGTTTCTTAGTATATTCTCATTGCTCCATGACCACTGAAGCATGATATATGAGCCTGCATCCTGCGAAATAAGTAACAGTTGTCCAATGTTTCGTTTGACAACCCTTTATTGATAAAACTAGGAACTATTATATGCTGCTTTACTTTTAGTTTAATTTCAACGTTAATCCGGTAATAAAGTTGTTAAACTTTGCACATTGTGGAATGGCCGTTTTCAGCTAATGTTATCACTTTTCTTACATTTTCAGTTATATAAAAACCATATTATACCAGACAAAATGGTTTTAGAACCTTAAATTGATGCCATTTAGAGTTAAAAATTAATTACATATCGCCGACATAGAACTAATAGCTCCTATGCCACATGTGCTTAAAAGTAAAATTTTTCCAGAAATTGGTTATTTATCAACCTCTGCATCATTATAGAAATTTGTAACAAAAGAGGGAACCTTAACCCACTATCCTAGGTTATTTTCCTATACTTAATCAATTACCTATATAGCAATGTAACAACAGGCATTTTCGACTAGAACCCAATTTCATCGATGTTTCTTCAGTATTACTATGCAAATGCCGAAGTTTTATATGCATAACATAAATCCAAACAAACGCTTCTATACAGTTTGTTGTGATTAGAATTACAAGATCATATAACTTTCTTGTGGACTTGCCGTTTGTTCAACAAGAAAAAAGACAAATATATGGTGAGTCAAGACGTGAGATATCATTTTGTAGTGTAATTATACATATATTAAAATTTAGGAAAATATAAATATCTGGAGTGCATTTTTAATCTCGTTGATAAATCACGGAAGTGTACATTTACTAAAATCCCGGTTTTGCTGGTTACCATAACATTTCAATATAAACTGTTACGATCGTTGTCAATAAACGTGTCATTGCAAAACTGATATATGAACATGCTTACGTATCAATTACAAATTTAATCATTATGGGACAATTTCGCTCAACCCCCCAATCAGTAGCAGCAATTGTGCAAGAAATCAATAAATAATAATGCGTGTGATCATTCATCTATGAAAAGCATCAAAACCGATTTGGCAATTTTAGCAAATTTATAATTGAGTTTAACTGTAGATACGTATAACATTAATGCATAATGTATTGTTGTATCTACAACAAAAACTTGTTTAGAAAAATTAACAGGCTAATTCAAATGTACTGCATGTTACAAAACCTTATAGTACATTACAATCATTTTAAAAAGAGATGACTAGGTAACGAAATTCTTGTAGATTCAGATTCCAACCACTATACATCAATTTTCACAAGGTTATTTCGATTTAACTTCAAAAAACAAATTATGATTCAAAAATGTTTCACACACATTCCGTGACTCGTGACTGAATTGACGCATCTAGAAAATCATCTAGAACTGATTCTTATATTCCCCTAACACATTATATTTTAAACACTCCTAAAATTCTAATTGCGTAAGTATAAATAAGAATGCTGTTTTTAAAATATAATCATTTTCGAGATAGTGTTCCTATACACCGCAAATACTTTCAATTTTCATGTGTTTAGCATAGTAATAATATTCTTCTTCTTTAACTGCTTCAACTCTGACGAGACCTAGCGATCTTCTCATATACCTGCAATGCGAGCTTAAAATGCCACAGACATAGAGGACCTGGGGACCTCGGTGGAAAAGTGCGGATACGCGCTGCTAATCAAGGTCACAGCATAATGCGGCAGATCGGCTGGGGTGTTCGAATCCCGGCTGAGGCGACCATATTTCGCTTAGTTAAGTTTAGGGTGCGTGTTGCATGAATGTTTAGTGTGTAAGGGACGCCGCACCCCCTGAAGTAATGCGAAAGCGATTCCGGAGGAGCAACGGTAGTATGAATGAATAAAAAAAAACATAGAGGACCTACAGCTAAAGTGGGCGGAACCACAAGAAGCGTAAGCACTTCTACATCAGAGATTTATTAGGCAGAATATCTAGCTGGTTTCCCATTGTCTTGCGAGGGAGAACGGCCGTTAAAAATCCCATGTTCTGGTACTTATAAATTGAACTCCGGACCTTCACCGTAGACGCAAAACACGCTAAACGCTCGTCCACGACCACCTCGTGATAATATGTATTAAACGCGTAAATACAATGCATGTCAAATTCCATCGCAAACGACATCTATCAACAGATAGGAAGTTTCGACGAACCTTTGAAAATATTTTTAGTATTTAAAACTACTTTCTAAATTTCATAAGATTTTACAATAATCCTAAATTAATTCTGCATATAAAGGATGCAAATGAATGTAACTGCCACAAAACAGTTTTATCGCCCTTCTGACTATTAAACAATATTCTGCATACAGAACCATTTATACAGTTTTCTTGTTATATATGCATTCTAGGAACTGTTTATAAATTATTCTGAATAGGAAACTATGAATTAATAAAAACGAAAATGTTTAATCTACATTTCTAGAAACTGTTCAAGGTAAAATGTATATAAGAGCGAATTGCAGTGATAAAAAAAACTGCATCGCATTAAAATTAAAAAATTAAAGTTTCACTGTACTGCTTTCGAAAATTTTACAACCATTTCCTGTCTTTATGAAGAAAATACTTAATCACTGTACTGTGAAAACAAATACAACAAAATATTTGATTCATAAAGAAATACGGTTACAGGAAATCAATTTATAAAGTAAATTAACATTATTTAAATTTAAAATATTTTTAATATTTGCTGAACCAGCCGTTGTTGTTGATGATCAATTCGCACAGATTTGGTAGTTCTTCCGAAATATGGCAAAACCATCCATGAGCCATAGTTGCAATTATTTATATATTTTGGTGTTTAATATTATTTGTCAGTAGTTCTACATTGGTTTTTGTCTAGGAAATGCAAGGTCGATTTTATTGGTTGCCATTCACGATTTAACTAGCTGTGCTCCATGACATACATCGTTGTGGACCAAGATAATAAATCTTTTTCCCAGATAAACCTCTGCCGGTATCTTCTTAATATGTAGTACTTCAAGGTGTTTTGTTTTTCTTGCATGCAAGATCATACCATAGCACTGTCATCGCTTACATTATTGGAAGTATGCATTTTGGTAAAATAATTTTTATCGAGAAAACTCCTGAGTACGTACTGCCAGCACAATTGTTAATATATTAGGTCCAAAACTAAGCAGTAGAAGTGTATACGTTTACGCCCGTATCACATTTTTCTGTGCCAGGCTTGTTCTTCTATCATTGTGCACTGAGCAGTTCTCAAACTGCTCAAACACACTGCAGGTGTAAACGTACGCACTTTAATTGTGAGAAAAAAACTACTTAGTTCTGAAATTAAAGGATGTACAACACGGAAGAGAATCAAAGACGCCAGTGGTCTCTATGGACCAAGATATATCAGAACTGGACCACAAAGCAGTAGTAGAAGGTTCAAGATTCAGCTGGTAACCTATACCGTTTTTGAGATGGTAAACTACATACACAACAAGATAACATGCAATCTAATAAAAAGATATACATGCCAAAAATTCTTCCCCAGGAAGATAATACTCTTTGCCATAAAGCAAATCTGGTTAAATTCTGAATGGCGACTAATCAAATCAACAAGATAGACTGATCAGCACCATCCTATATCTATTTTCATTATATTTGAGACGATGAACTACGAAAACTTGTAAATTCCTTGCCAAAAGGATACATTCGTATCATCGTCATCAAGAAAAAGGGGTGTCCAATAAAATACTAAAAGTAGTTTAAATTTAAATAATATATTGCATAATATTAAAAGTGTTGGTCTTAATTTACTTGTAACAGTTTAGCAAAGTTGAACATATGTTTTTCTAACTTGTGACGCTCTTTACTTATACTCGGCTTAACGGGGTCAATTGCACGTCTGCTTATCACGTGCAATTGCGGAGATTGCCTCGGGCGCCAGATTTGTTACGAAGTTTACTCTTCCGGAACAGCTTCGTAGTCCTGGGATGGATAACGAAGACCTGGGTAACTGCAGTTGAAGACGTCGGTATCCAGGGGTCTGTTTTATTTACCTGTAGTCTCGGGATCGGCCTAGAGACTATATTGTACTACGTCGTAGAATAATTAAAGCAAGAATGGTTTAATACATATATTGGATAAATTAAACAATACAGGGTCTTACATAAACAGGTATAGTGCAATAACATTCAATTTGGACAGTAGCAAATACAGTAGCAAAACGGAAGCAAATACGGTAGCAAATACGGTAGCAAATACGGTAGCAAACACGGTAGCAAACGGTAGCAGATATGATAGCAATATGGTAGCAAACGGTAGCAAATTCGGTAGCAAACGGTAGCAGATATGATAGCAATACGGTAGCAAACGGTAGCAGATATGATAGCAATACGGTAGCAAACGGTAGCAGATATGATAGCAATACGGTAGCAAACGGTAGCAGATATGATAGCAATACGGTAGCAAATACGGTAGCAATACAATACCTCTGCGGGAGTCAGTACGGTATCAGGTACGGTTTTACTATGACAGTGAGAGACCAAGGAGATCGTATATCTTGGCACAATTCGGGTACAAACCCCGGTAGTGAACGGGCAAGAATCACGGTGCTCTTTCTCTGGATAAAGGGATGTTACATGGGTGTAAGATACCGCCTCAGGGCACACGCAGCGACGGTACTTCTGAAGGAGGGTTACTTGCGTCAGGACACACGCAGCCGCAAGGGAAAAATAAGGTACAGAAAACACCGCCTCAGGTTACACGCAGCGACGATGCTTCTGAAGGAGGGTTACTTGCGTCAGGGCACACGCAGCCGCAAGGGGAGAGAAGGAACAGAAAACACCGCCTCAGGTCACACGCAGCGACGATGCTTCTGAAGGAGGGGTTACTTGCGTCAGGACACACGCAGCCGCAAGGGAAAACAAGGATGGAAGACAACAACTCAGGACACACGCAGCGAAGTTGCTTCCGGGGTTTCGGGTAAGTTAGAGAGAGAGAGAGAGAGGTACAAGGGTAGAAAGAGTACGGAGAATTAAAATGTGAACGGTAAAACAATAGTGCCAAGATGAAACAATTTCTCACCTCTGTATTGTTGGCCTGTGTAGGTCGTACCTTGGCCTCGGTCGCTGGTGCTGGATCAATCTTCAGGAAGCAGGATCGGAAACTATTCCTGCTAATAAACCAAAATATAAATTTACAAAATTGCCAAACGGCGTACAATAAATAAATTATCTTGTTCGGTTCTAAATATAAATCTAACGGCACATAAATGTATTCAAATAAATCAATAAACATTCCTAAAATGACAGCGAATAAAAATAAACGGTGTTTGAGATCATTTCCCATAATGATATCTTTCTAAAGCAGCCTCTGATAAGCATAACAATAATGCAACATGCGGTGATACGGCACATAATAAACAAATTACCTTAAGCGGCTATGAAATGTAAATTAAATCAACGGTTAGCAATTACATTTACATGTTTCGGTGAATATGCAAATAATACGGGGTGCATTCGGAAAATCATCGGTCGGTACACAATAATACTAATAAAATCAATTTTATAAACTTCTAAACAGAAAACGGCATAACGTAGTTATGTAAACAACTGAAACGGAATCCTAAAAGACGAAATGAACATAAAAAATAGTAACGCTTCGTTACAAACTGACAGCGAATAAATAAAGACCATTGTTAAAATTCATTTTTGTATGTATCCAAATCCTGTAGATATACCAACGTAACCACCCGATTTGACGTTTAAAAATGGCACAAACATAACACACACAGGTGGTACATTTGCTAGGATTATAAATACAAATTTCACATTAACCGATTTAATTTTCGCACTATTTGTATATTTGAAACTGTCGTCAAACTACCAATTCTCAAAATTGAAATGGCGAGATAAACAATAGTATTCCATTAATCATTAAATATTGAGAGAATAATTAACGCCATGTAATGGACAATGTGTGGTGGTAGCGCACATAATTTCCTATTCGGCTTGCAACCGTGGAATCTTAATGCTAAAACCTTTTCTGGAATTTCTGTCGTTCGGATTCGACGTTAAATTGTAGGTCCCCCGTGTTTCCACCTCAGCGCTGAGGAAAACACGTGGCAGAGAAGAGAACGATGCTCAGCTATGGCACGAAAAGGCTGTCAATGATGAATTGACAATACGTATGTATATGTTGAATCCAGAAGATGTAATTGTATATTTCATGAAAAGAACATCCACTTCAACAAGCGGCTCCTCATACCGTAATTTCAATCTTTTCCGCCACCTGGACAAGAATCCCATCCATTTCATGATGGGAAACCCATCTTCCAGATGGTGAAATTATACGAGACTACAGCATTTGGATAAGCAAATTGTCCATTTCGTCAAAAGGTGGAATAGAATACAATTTTTTGGTGTAATATTGTTGGGTCGTCGCTAGTAGATGATCATTTCGTGTTCCCTGTTTTCGTACCTATAGCTAAGCAGTGAAGTGGGAAGAAAAAAGCAGTTTTTGTTTTTTTCGTTATTATACTAAAAGAAAGAAAACTATACTAATATATATTCTTTGAGGCTTTCGCGGTTTCTCGAGCTGTCAATATTACAATTTACTTTCGGCTTAGACCGCGTCGTCATTTGGGAACTACGCCCAGCATTATCAGGTAAGGACCGACCTGTAGCTTGTCTGACTGTACAAGCATTTGCTCTAGAAGTTTGAGCCATATTTGTTCGTAGGCCCTGCCTGCCTAAACAGGGCCGTGTGCTTATATTATTCAAACCTTGGGGCGGAGAAGGATTTGATCTTGATGTATTTTGTTTGCCAGGACAATAATACTTAATCGGCTTATGCCTGTTAGCTGTTTGTGAACCCATACACACTAACGTTTCGCAAGACATTGCAGCTTGCATCTTCAGAGTGAATATAACACAGTGTTATATTCACTCTGAAGATGCAAGCTGCAATGTCTTGCGAAACGTTAGTGTGTATGGGTTCACAAACAGCTGACAGGCATAAGCCGATTAAGTATTATTGTCCTGGCAAACAAAATACATCAAGATCAAATCCTTCTCCGCCCCAAGGTTTGATTAATAGAAGCACACGGCCCTGTTTTGGCAGGCAGGGCCTACGAACAAATATGGCTCAAACTTCTAGAGCAAATGCTTGTACAGTCAGACAAGCTACAGGTCGGTCCTTACCTGATAATGCTGGGCGTAGTTCCCAAATGACGACGCGGTCTAAGCCGAAAGTAAATTGTAATATACTAATATATGTCAAAAACATTCAAACAAAGAACAAACACAAATATTTGAGTAATACTACAACACCGTATATTCTAATGAAAATTATAACTTACTGGCACTGGCACATAAATGTATGAGCATATATAATATATAATAAGTAAGTTCAAACAAAACACAACTCTTAAAATGGTACTGTTTCACAGGTGGTCCATGATCATGAGACCTCTACACGAATTGGGCATCCACTTGCGACGACGCAACAATTATTACACCAAAATATGTTTTCTATTCCACCTTTTCATGAAGTGGACAATTTGCTTATCCAACTCATAAAATTTCACCATCTGGAATAGGATGGTGGCAGACAACTTTGAAATTACAGTATGAGGAGCCGCTTCATGAAGTGGATGTCCTCCTTTTGAAATGTACAATTATATCTTCTGGATTCGACATATCCAAGCGCGAGAAGCCTTGAAGGCTTTAGGATTTTTCAATTATTCTCCTCTTCTTTGTTTGAGCAGCTCTTTCAGCATTATGGTTTTGGAACGATTCCTCGGGGATTTTTTTCTGCTGTTTCTCCCATCTGGAGCTTCTATGCCAAGATTTGGATGTATGGTATTAATAGATACCATTTTAACACAGAATGTAAAATGTGAGAAATAATATTTGATGCCATCGTAAACATAAAAACAGTAGCATCGATAGATCATCTACTGAAAGGTTATTAAAACTGTGAATTAACTCCTTTTAAAATTCAAAGTTATTTTAAACTAAGAAAACAAATGTGCAATTTTCAGTAATTAAACACAGAACGGTGGAATCACGACCTAATTCGCAATTACAACTAAATTAAGCAACGAACTCATCGCGAGTTCAAAACCACTCGGCACACAATTACAAGTTTCTAATGAACTGATCGAGCAATCTAATTTAAGGATATTCCGATGAAATCGGTATTTTCATGTCTACATTACTCGCGACAATAATAAACAAATATCTGATCCTGTGTTAATTTACGCGTTAGTATTTACTGGCTTGAACAGTTCATTAACTTATGACTGATTTCTTATTAGACATTTGTATTCACATACGTATATCTGAATGAAACGTGCATATGCGAAAATAGTTGTCATTTCTCATTTGTTCAGTTTATAGAATTGTATGTCATTACAGGTGTTTACTAGATGCTTAGATACCGTATTCTAATTTTTATTATTTATTAGTCTTAACTAGATTTTATTGTATTTAAATACCACTTTCTTACTTTTTAAATATACACCATATAAAAATAAGTTAAACTGAAAATTAATTGCCTCTACTTCCATGAACAACTGAATATTACAGACGTTTCAGAAACTGACCATTTTGATTTTTATAGATAGACAGGCTACAACTATTCGGTAGTTTATTGCCTAGTAACATATAAATGATCTTAAGGTATTTAAAACCTGGATGCTGGCAGGGGTGGCTCACGGGATTGTCCTTGGTAGTACCACGGCTGTTGTCCATTATCCGGACGAATGGATACGGAATTATCCTGTGATAGTGCCATAACTGTTGTCCCTTATCCGGACGGTATGGATACACAAATTGTCATTTGGTAATGCCACAGCTATTGTCCATTATCCGGACGGTATGGATACGTATGGCTACACAAATTGTCCTGTGTTAATGCCATGGCTGTTGTCCATTATCCGGACGAATGGATACGGAATTATCCTGTGATAGTGCCATAACTGTTGTCCCTTATCCGGACGGTATGGATACACAAATTGTCATTTGGTAATGCCACAGCTATTGTCCATTATCCGGGCGGTATGGATACGTATGGCTACACAAATTGTCCTGTGTTAATGCCATGGCTGTTGTCCATTATCCGGACGGTATGGATACGTATGGATACACAAATTGTACTGTGGTAATGCCATGGCCATTGTCCATTATACGGACGAATGAATACAGGAATTATCCTGTGGTAGTGCCATGACTGTTGTCCCTTATCCGGACGGTATCGATACTAAGGGTTTAAAGGAATAAAACCCCTAGTGCCTTAAGTGCATGGTCATTATATTCTTCAAACAGTATAGAATTTCGACATCAGTGTGTTTAAAATTAACTTTTGTCATACCTGTTATTTGATTTCTCCAATATTAGCAAATAAATGGTGAAATATTATTGTGTTTATTAAACTTCACGCTATATAAAAGCCTTTATACATTATTGTTTATTTACAAATTAGTCAATCACTTGTTTACTAGAATTGTAGATGTTATTAGGAAAAGCTTTCTTAGCTGATAGCATTCAAATTGCACCTAGTCTATCTTCCTTCATTGAGTTTCTTAAACAAGTCTTAATACTTTTCAACATCGAAAAATATCGCTCTTCTTTAGATGTAGAGAAATGTGTTGTATTGCCACTAACACTATTTAGTGTTTATTGAAAAGTGTCAAGAATTTTGTCTTCTACAGTTAAAGATAAAAGAGAAACAGTTTCAGGAACATCCCACAATTCTCTTTCAAACAGTACCTGCAGTTCAATTTTAACCCTCCTGCGCAAGCGCAACAGCCTTCTATGTCGCATTTAATCTGGATATGCTCCGCCGACTATGAGTGTAAATATAGCATGTAACTATTGTAGCTGCTGAAATGTTGTGTCAGTAGTCATTGAGATTTCAAAATAAAAGATGCCGAATCGCAAGTAAAATTAGTAGCAACCATATTTTTATTTTGAATAGTTTTTTGCTGAACTGCACGAATGTTTCCATTTAATGTAAAACGAGTCATTTTGGAATTTTTAATTGTGAGAAAGTACCTTTGGTGCAGAAAGTGAAGGGGAGCCTAAAAATATTGATGTAAATATTAATATGATTATAATATACAGCTAGTCAGAACAATCTATGGATGCAGTTTTGGAAAATATAGAAACTGAACAAAGAAATGAGACAGGTTATCAGTTTTACTTTGACAAAGACTTATTCATTGTTTACTGTTTATTCAAGAATTTGTTGGGTTTTGTTCTAAAAATTGCTTATTGTTTATAGTTGTGAAGAGAAAATAAACATAATGGTTCGCCATTGTTAAAATTTATATATGATTATCAATCCGCGGGTCCATTTAAAATTCCCTAATTAACTTGATTTTCCTAAATAGGAGGTGAAAAATTACATTCATAAAAATGTTTACAATTTATGGATAGAGAAAAGCGTTTAGACAAACTGGTAAAATATTTAATACAAAAAATGGAATTGTTTGTTTTAGTATTTATTTCTTAAATTTGAATGAAGTATGTCACCTAATTATTATTATTATTAATGTTAGTATTTATTTCTTAAATTTGAATGAAGTATGTCACCTAATTATTATTATTATTAATGTTATTTTTTGTGCAGCTTAAATCCAGGTAGACATAAGTGGCTTGTCTTACAGGCATGCAGAAGTGTATAATCAACGAAGTGGTTTATTATTGTCGTCCGATATACAATTTTGCAAATTGGGTTATATGTAACTCTATGCAGTTTGTAGCCATACATTGATTACACGATATCTGTATTTCCTTACCTACAGTTGGAGAATGGAAATTAATTCACTACATATTGTTTCCACGTTTATTAAAAAAACGAAAACTGTTTTCTTTTTTCAAAAGAAGAAGAATTTTACTAAACTAGAATGTAATTGTAAATGTACAAAACTCTTGCCTATTTTGTATGCCGAAATAGATATCTGTGGCTTACTTGTGGACATATAGGGCATTAATAAAAAGCATGGGAAAATACGCACATCTTTTTTTAGTTTATGCTACTAGAATGTAAAAGCAATCTTACATCAAAACTTAAGCCGAATATAAGCATGGATGTAATAAGATGTGGTGGTGGTAGGTCAGTTGGTAGAGCGCTCGCTTCCAGAGTAAAACATCGATTCTGCCTTGGGTTTGAAATCTAAGCATTACTATGCAGATTTGTAAAAATATTGTCTTCAACCCACCACATACAATTCTCTGGAATTTATGTCGTTCGGATTCGACGTTAAACTGTAGGTCCCCCATGTTTCAAACTTAACACTGAAGAGAAACACGTCCATAGAAGAGGCAGATGCCCAGCAGTGGGAAGAAAAGTCTTTCAGTGATGTGGTAATATTGTATCTTTTCTGTTACAACCTGAAGTGACAGGTCTCTGGAGTCAAGATTTCGTTGAATTTTCGTTACAACTTATCATGCTAAATGTAAGAATATGTTCAATAGTTTTTGAGGTACGCACACAAAAACATACGTACATGCAGACGCAGGCCAAAATGTTGTAGAACCACTTTTTTCACACAAACCAAGGTCTTACCACTAGGCTATTACGGGAGCATAGCGGAGGTGTCGCCAACGCATACAGCAACAAATTAACAAAGTTATAATCTGTAAATATTTACAGTCTTCTATAATACATATTTTAAATCCATATTAGGTAATGTAAACAATGCATTCACTATGATTACAAACAACCAAATTTATCCAAAGACAGAATACAAAACTTATATTGTAGGATGATCTCTTTCAGATCATGACGGGCGGTGGGAATTTTTACAAAACAAATACAATAAATAACTAAACACTCACCGATAGGGTCTCGAATTCGGTTCTGTATATTCATCAAGACCGAATTAACGGGAACTCGGGTTTGGGCAGCTTCAGACATATACGGGGTGCACTCATAAAGTAAACACACAAACAGTCAACCCCATTTCAGTACACACCAGCAAAGTATGGAACACAGAAGCAATAATACATTACTACATTAGCATTGCAACTCCTACATTTCTACTTACAGGGGGTCGGGTGTTCCCCCGTAGGATCCCTCGTTGCATCTAGTAGCTCGACTTTGGCACCATGACAGGACCGTCTCTAGTAGTTCTCGATCAGGATGAGGTGTTCTTGACTGATGTACCTAATCTGAAACGGGTTCCGGGTAACCGAATGTTACCACCGGTCAATCAGGTCGAGGTCAAACCGTGATTAAGCCTAATCACGGTTCGCCAAGTAATTAAGCAGCTTAACACGGACATCCTGCGCGGGTTCTTAACCCCCAGAAACCTTGGAAAGCCCGTCCGCTCGCCAAGCATTGGTACCACATAACACGGACATCCTGCGCGGGTTCTTAACCCCCAGAAACCTTGGAAAGCTCGTCCGCTCACCAAGCATTGGTACCACATAACACGGACATCCTGCGCGGGTTCTTAACCCCCAGAAACCTTGGAAAGCTCGTCCGCTCACCAAGCTTTGGTACCACATAACACGGACATCCTGCGCGGGTTCTTAACCCCCAGAACCCTTGGAAAGCTCGTCCGCTCACCAAGCATTGGTACCACAGAACAATTCATAATAACACAGTAATTACAATTACTACCAATATTGCCTTCAAAATACTACATAAGTAAAAGCATTATCTACAGCTTCAATAAACAACTTCTCATCTCATCTCGCTCAATCCCACTACCTTACAGGTAGTCTCCAGGTAAACATCACTTCAGTGCATTTAGCAGCTAAGCAACACACATATACTGTTAATTCACTTATCATACACGCGAACTCTGAACCTCGTATATGAACGATGACTTCCGCGGTCCCGCGCCCACTGCCCTAATTTTCCTAAATCTTGCCTAACAACACTGCTCTGTGACGAATCTCGGTTCTTAGAAAGGCGTATCCATAAACATAATTTATTACACAAGGGGGCTAGTAACCAAAATATTTAGAAAACAGCTTTATTGGTAATATGATCACAAAATACAAGCAAAAGAATGTGTCCAAAAAATATTATTCCTACAATATGTATCTTTAAAATAAAAAATTGTCAATATTATTTCAAAAAATTGTCAATATTTTATTTGTTGGAAATAAGGCACAGGTAGTGTGCAAGTGTCAACCATAATTGCCTATTTTAAAGACGACGGCCACTACAGCAATAATATTCCATGTTCAATATTTATAAGTATCAGTACACCTAAATTCACATCAACTCTCCCAACCTCGTTCTCTGAACTATAACCTTTCAGTAAAATAATGTGTGCGTAGGAAACATAAATGGTTATTAACAATGATGTATTTAGCAGATTGTATTTCAACTATACCTTAAGGTTTATTTAAGCAGCGATTTCTGCAACACTAAAGTATATTTTATGTACAAAAGCGCTAGTCGAAAGACAATGTAATTCTTTCGAAGAGTTATTGGTCGACATTTCCGCAAGTAAGTAAACCCACAAATTTTATACATATTCTGTATTGGAAACGTTTCCAGAATACCATTCCATTGGCGTTGTCGATTCAGCTATCACAGAACAATATTTCGTTAGTAGCAAACATTTTACTAGATATGAAAATATGTTAAATAAAATTATAATATATATTACCTTCATATACAAATGAAATATTTATTGAACAAACACAATAAAAATTGTTTCTTGATATCTTATTACGTTAAAAATGGTACTTACCTAGTGTATGTAGAAGCATACCTATCCGAGTTTATAATATTCGTTACAAGCTACGGGGAAACAATATTATACTGTAGACATGTAGCCACTATATCAATTTTATTTCAATAGCAGTGATCGTGTTGATCACTGCTATTGATTAAAATTATTTATTTTTCTGTAAAAAATGTTAGATATACTGACAAATCTGTCATCTAGAAATTCTAGAGACTAGCAGAAGGGTTGAAAGGGAAATCTGTTTTGCTGGCTAGATCTTCAATGCTAACGAAACTTACAACATAAATAAACAGTATTTTAACAGAAAAACAAAATTGTAATCCAATCCACATCTAGTAGTGAATACTATTTAGGTTTTATATAGGTACTCAACAGTAGAATTTTGTAAGTTTAATAAAATAATTCAATAAACTATAGAAACTAAAATCTTCTGACGAAAGTTGCGTCTACTAAACCAGGTACGCTTTTCATCTTACAATCATGATGATTCCTATTGATTATTTATTGTTGTTATTCAAAAAATATTTTTAAAATATAAAACGCGGAAATTAGTGTTGTATGAACAAGCCACGTGCTTTACAATCTATTATTTATTAAACAATTTTTGCCGGCAATACTTTTGTGTGCTATTTTTCAGTGCTATTATTAGCACATACCGTAAATTACGCGTGTTACTCTTCTACGATTTAGACTTTCTTTGCTTATTTACGAAAATATATCTTTTATATTAACGTTCGAATGTTTCACCAGTTCAAAATAGGCATGTACTACTCGTATAGACATTTACGGCACGGTACTTCAGGGCAAATCTTACCTACACCGTTGGGGTGCGAAGTAGATTTTAGGGGATGAAGTTAGTTTTATCGGTACTCTCAATAGGGTGCAGTAAATGATGTTCAAACAATTTTTTACGTTCCAGGGAATGAAATCGATATTTTAGAGATTGAAACGCAAGTGGTTTTACTATAATTTCACGAAGCAAAACAAAACATTATTTTGGGGTCTCCTATTCTAGAACTTCCGATAACGGCAAATTTAGAAGATCAATTAAGAAATATTGCTTTGGTCACGCTATTATTATTATAAGTGTAAACGATACCTTCATAGGTGCAGTGTAATGTTTGCTTGCTTTTCCTTAGAAATTTTAGCAGATGTAAAGTTTAGTGCCTTCTTATGAACTGCCAATGGAAATGGTTAAAGAAGACCAACTGTGGAAAAGCGTATATTCTAAACATCATAATGTACATAATATTGGGAAATATTTTCTCATAGTACAACTTCAGGTTCGTGTTTATAATGCTTATAGTAAACCACTGTCGCCATGAATATCGCTAAAGTTTTCAAAAATTCACATATGCGTCATTTAGTTCGGTTAGTTGAGAATATTACGAGGCTGGTTCAACTGCAACCCATCTTTGATTACTTTGCCTTGAAAACAAATGCAGTAATTCAAATGACGTTTATTAATGTTAGTAGTGTTTGTAAGCAACACATTATTAAGTTTCTGGCGTTTGTGCATGATTCTGACTTTTAAAGTTTCGATTTTGAAATGGCGTGTGTTGTTGAAAATCCGTCCAAGCTTGATCAGCGTGCGGTCCTACATATTTTATGCGCTGAGGGTGTGCAGCCATTGCAGATTCATACACGAATGCAAGCAGTGTATGAAAATGCATTTATTGCGTACCCAACTGTGAAAGAATAGTGCCGAAAATTTAAGAATGGAAAAGAGGGGACTATGGATGAGCCGCGACCAGGTGCACGGTGTACTGCATTAACAGAAAACAATATGGCATGTGTGGAACGCCGTATCTTCGAATCTGCGAATCCTCGAATTTCAATTAGAGAATTACAGAAATTGTTGTTGCGAGTGTAGGATCTGTCCATAGTATTGATCGTAATCTGGGTTAGAGCAAAGTTTGTTCGCAATAAATTCCTCGTCTCTTGTCTAATGAACAACAATACTTGCAAAGGGCTTATCTCTGCAGCACCTCACAGACTGTAGACAAAATTGTGATGACTTTCCTCTGTCAATAGTTGAGGGTGATGACACTTGATGCCACTACTACGAACTTTCCAGTAAGTTATCGTCGATGCAGTGGAAACATTCAAGTTTACCACCGCCGAAGAAGTTTAAATCACAACCTTCTCTTAACATTTTTTTCGACCATGAAGGACCCTTCTTGATGGAGTTTAAGGAACCTTGAGTAAATGTCAATGCAAATCTGTACAATGAAACTTTGAACAAGCTTCATCAAGTAATAAGACGGAAACATCCAGGAAAACTTACGCGTGGGGTAATATTGCTGCACGACCATGCTAAGCCTCATGTTGCTAATGTGGTAAAAGATAATCTTCAACGAAAGAAATGGAGAGTTTTAGAGCATCCATCCTATAGCCCGCATCTATCGCCTTGCGATTTCCATATTTTTGGACCGCTGAAAGAGGCTTTAAAAGGTCGGCATTTTGAGTCTGACGCAGAAGTACAGATAGCTGAAACATATTAATGCTATCGAGTTGAGACTTGCACTCGGTATCAGGTAGGAATGAACGTTTCGGAGTCGTGAATATTTCCAGTTTTCGATTCAATAGCTCACACTCATTCGTTTTTAGACATACCTCGTACAACACTGTTAAATGCATAAGTAACCCCATACCATATTTATAAAGGCTGAGGCGACCGTATTTTCCCTTAGTTAAGTTTATGGTGCATGTTGCTTTAATGGCTAGTATGTAAGGGACGCCCGCATCCCCCTGAAGTAATGCGAAAGCGGTTTGGTGGGGGAGTAGTATGAATGAATGAAAAACGAACTGTTAGACTTTAACATAATCAGTAAAGTTAGTTATCACCTTCACATTGTCCTAATGCGCAAATATAATAATATCATTACAATATTATTGTTTTTCGAAAAAAAAATATACTGTACTTTTAATACTGACCCATACTTATCTAAATTTCTTTGGACATTTACATTATTATTATGATATCTTACCAACTCATATAACTTATTTATCAATTAATATTAAACATTATTCAATGCATTTAAATTAGTTTTCTTTTTTTAATCAAACATTAAAACTACAAGTCTACTATGTCTGCACAGCAGCACAGTATGACAAAACTTACTTACTTACTTAATCAGGTAGCCTTCTCTAACTCTCTGTGTGAGACTGTTGAGAGTTTGAGTTATATCTCAGTTTCGTAGAATCCTTCCTCATCTTTCAGTCTTGAACCTTGTTTCTAACTTCGCGCCATTTAAGGTTTCTTTTCCCTGCTGTATCCCTCAGTCGATCTTCCCAATTTTCTCATAGTATGCTTTCCTTATTTTTTCCCGCTAGTTTTACTTCGCCAACCTATTTTGTTATTCTCTCATTACGTATTCTAAACACATCACCTAACAATCCAAGCTAACTTATAACCATATAGTGGCAGTTCTCTACTGTGTATGCCGGGCTCCTGCATGTCATAATTGTAAAGAAGGTTAACAGAACCTGCACATTGTATGTAACTAACAGGCTATTATTCTATGGACTGAAAAGTATGAAAAATTCAGTTTAAAGTTTATTCCTTTTTTTTCTATTTGAACGCCACTTTATATAGTATTCTATTTTAATCGGGAGTATAAAAACCATAAAAGCTACCTAAGGCATCTTATTTTAATACTAAATTCGACAAACGACTTTCCTTTTATTACAGTAGTACCCCACTTCTAATAATGTCGGTCTTTACCATTTATCATTCGAAAACTTCACATTTCACTAAAGAAAACTATCTAAATGTAAAAGAGTACAAACTATACCACATTATCCACCCGCAGAATACGGCAAGGGGCGGATCGACCGTAATTATATTGGAAAATATTAAACATTATGAAGAAATCAATTACGAAACACGTGAAATACAAGCAACAGCTGTAAAAATTCATACAAAGTCCAAGGGCGCTACAGTTACTGCAATATGCCTACTGAAAAGGACACCTACACCAGGCTTTTCCAAACACTAGGAGATCCCTTTATAATTGTAGGTGACTTCAACGAAAACATACTCACTGGGGAAGCAGCTATATAAAGTAATCAAGCAAGGCAAATGTCAATTCATTGATAAACCGATGTATTGGCCGTCAGATAGCAATAATATCCCATATTTAATTAACTTTTTCATACTAAAAGTATTTCTTCTAATTACATCAGTATTGAAGATAATTATGACCTGTCATCAGACCACTCTCCAATAATCTTGACGATAAGTCAAGCAATTATCACAAAATCACTACCACCGTAACTAACGACCAATAGGACAGACTGGGACGAATTTAGAGCCGAAGTGGAAAAACGTATTAATTTAAACATTCCACTAAGAACAATTAAACAGTTTGATACGGAAAGATAGACAGAAGGCTGCTAAATCGTTTAAACCAACAACTCAAAGATGACATCCACTCCGTTATATATGAAACATTCACTGAATTGCTAAGAGAACTAACAGATGACAAAGATGCCAAATACTCTCCCTGGAAAGCTACGAAGACACTAAAATGACCAAAAGACCAAACTCCGCCCATTCGCAAGAAATGGTAGATGGACAAGGAAAGATAAAGAAGCAGAAAAATTTGTCGGACACTTAGCGAACACTTTCCAGCCACACCATGCCGCTGACTACGGGAGCCTACTGCAGATAAACAATATAGAGGACAAAGTCAATGAGTCAATAACTCCAAAAGAAATCACCAAGAAAATCCAGAAGAATCTCAATGCCAAAAGAGGACATAATGAAGCTTATGCATCTATTCAGTGCAGCGCTACGATTACAATATATACCGAAACCAGCCAATGAGAAAACATCATATCGACCAATCTCATTGTTACATTCCTTGAGGCTTTCGAGGTTTCTCAAACTGTCAATATTACAATTTACTTTCGGCTTAAACCAAGTCGTGAATCACACATCCAGCATTATCAGGTAAGGCCTGACCTGTAGCTTGTCTGTATGTTTGTATGGGTTCACAAACAGCTAACAGACCTAAGCCGATTAAGTATTATCGTCCTGGCAAAGAAAATACATCAAGATCAAATCCTTGTCCGCCTCAAGGTTTAAATAATCTAAGCACATGGCCCTGTTTAGTCAGGCAGGGACTGCTCAAACTTCCAAAGCAAATGCTTGTAAAGGCAGACAAGCTGCAGGTCGGACCTTAGCTGATAATGCTGGGTGTAGTTCCCAAATGACGACGCGGTCTAAGCCGAAAGCAAATTGTAATATTGACAATCTCATTGTTACCAACCATATCCAAACTGTTTGAGAAATTGCTCTTGAAACGCCTCAAGCTAATCTTTGGGGAAGAAAAGCTCATCCCAACTCACCATTTTGATTTTTGGAACAATCAGTCGACCATTGACCAAACACATTGAATCACCGATGCAACTGTAAAAACCTGGCGATATGTCAAGACGTGGCCCAAGCAGATGTAGCGCAAAGAAGCGTCCTTGGACCGGTTTTGTACTTGCTTTACGCCAGTATCATTCCTATAAATAATGGAGTGACAACAATCACATTTGGTGACTACTGCATTACTAGGCACTAGCACCGAAATAGAAGTAGCTACAAACAAGGTACAAGTAGCTTTCAACGACGTCACCAGTTAGACTAGCAAATGGCGGATTAAACTATATGAGGCGAGGTCTAAACTTTACCAACAAAAAAATTGAATACTTCCATAGTAATCAGCCAGCAAATAGTCCTGTACATTGACACAGCGAAATAACTCGGCATGACACTGGATGCCAAGCTCAGGAGAGAAGAACATGTCAAGAAGAAACGTGAAGAACTCTGCATTAGATTTAAAACGATGTAGTGGCTACTTGGTAGACATTCTGAGAGCTGTCACTACACACTAAACTATTGTTGTATAAACAAATTCTACGAGGGCAGCCTTTTAAGTTTACAAACGACCACTAGGTGGCGCTAGTGAGATGTGTCATTATAATTTTTTAAAATTTGACATTTGTTATTGTGAAAACAGTGGTATCTTTTAAATTGGCCGCGTAGTGTGTTTACAGTGAGCGTGTAAAAAAGAAATTTTGTGAATAAATGGAAATTTTATATGAGAGTTTTCGTTGGACGATTTTTTACAATTTTAGTAAAGGCCTAACTCAACAACAATACATAGAATCGCTTAGTTCAACTTTTGGTAATGAAGCACCGTCAGAACACAATGTTTACAATTAATTTGCAGAATTTAGTCGTGGTCGTGCGTCACTCAGTGATGAATTTCGTGAAGGTTGACCGAAATCGGTTGTTATTCCAAAAAACATCTGTGCTGTGCCCAACATGATTGAAGAAGATCGGCATGTGACTTACAGTGAGATAGAGGCATCCTTAGGCATATCAGAAACTGCAGTACATTCGAATTTGCATGATCATTTAGCTGTGAAAAAGATCTGTTCGCGATGAATTCCGCATAATTTAACCGAAGCTCAAAAAAGGCTCGTGTTAATTGGTGTAAGGAAATGCTAAAAAAATTCGACCGAGGAACTGCAAAATCCGTATACACCATCGTAACAGGTGACGAAACTTCAATATATTCGTATAAACCGGAAACCAAGCAACAATCCACTGTTTGGGTGTTCCAAGATGAACGGAATCCCACAAAAGTTGTTCGTCCACAAGCACTGCCAGGAATATGATCACTTATTTCTTCGATTGTACTGGACTTGTCGCAACCATTCCTTTAGAGGATCGAAGAAGTTAACGCTGAATGGTATACAACAATTTTCTTGCCAGAAGTCATCGATGAAATAAGGAAAAACAACCAAAATCATTCTTATCACGATAATGCCAGCTCTCACACAACGCGTCAAACAATTGATCATTTGAAAAAGAAAAACACCGAATTAATGACTCATTGCTCGTATTCACCTGCTTTATCACCTAACGACTTCTTTGGGTTTCCGAATGTCAAACAACAACTGCGTGGACAGCGATTTTCATCACCTCAAGAAGCTGTTGAAGCTTTCAAAAACCATGTTTTTAGATAGCAACTTCAGAGTGGAAAAATTATTTCGGGAATTGGTTTGAACGCATGGAAAAGTGTATAAATATTAAAGACGAATATTTTGAAAAGCAATAAAACAGTTTGCTCAAAAATTATTTTTCGTTCCCACTTTTTGTAAAAACTTAAAATACATACGGTCAAAAAAAACTAACGCCAAAATTATACAAACTCACATACTGTCAATCGGAACAAAGTACTTCGTAGCATTGTCAAAGCTCCACGGTAAATCAGAAATGACGACTCCACAAGCACCTAAACGTACCTACAGTCATTGAGGAAATTAAACGGTTCGCGAGAACACACGAAGCGAGACTATATGAACATCAAAATGTCGAAATGCTACAATTATTCGACACAGTGGACTTGTTCGGAGGTTGAAAAGGCAAAAACCATTCGAACTAGTGTAAGTGAAAATAAGTGAATTAAACGAAAACAAAACATAAAAAAGAAGCGCTTTAAACATAGGGTGACTGAGTCAATGGGATTTCCTCTATCAAACACTAAGACTGGCCTAAATTTACGACTTAGATTACACTTAGACTTAAAATGAAAATTGTACGAACAAAACTGTTAGATAGTATAAACCGGTTGCAATGTATGGCGTGAGTAATTAATAAGAAAACTCGAAAAAAGCTGAGTTGATTCGATATTCAATTAACCGTACTATCAAAATACTAAATATATAATTCGATTAGCGAATCATTCAGTGTCCGGTTACTCCGGTTAACCGGTCATTCACCGGATTATTTACTACCTGCATTATTTTAACACCAAACAGCTCTCTAACCGGTTAACTGGTTAAAATGTTATTCAGAAAAGGACGTTGGACTTGATTATATATACAATTTTCTCCTACTATTTTGCAAATTGAATGGTAGAAAAAATATGTAATACAAATACATTTCCGTTTTGAATTGCGGACGCAAACACACCGATAGAAAGAGAGAGAAAAAAGCATTTTTGCAAACGCAATATAGTACTGTGAATATTGGAAAATAAAAAGACGAAGCAATAGAGACATCAATTCTCGCGAACTGAAAATAAGTGCATTTCTGTAAGTAGGTTTAATTTATTCCATTACATTAGTTTTAAATAACAACCTCAGTCCTAGATGCATAATTTCGATATGTATGAAATGCAGGAAAGTTCATAGAAGTCAAGTCGTTGAACTCATACTTGTTACAGAGCGACAATTTGGAACCAACTCACTAAGCACTAATAGAACTTGCTAGGCGAACATAATTTTTCAACGGCTCCATTTGTTTCCTTTTCTAACCTATTTTAAATAGTACTGAAAAAGCGCTATCGAGTTTTATGCATTAGTAACCGGTGTGTAGTGAAAGTTTTAAATGAGTATGAACGTAACTAATAAACTAGCAATACAATTAATTGAATTTTTCTATGCACTACTTTTGTTTTAATCGGTGACATCATCGGTAAAAGAGAATTGAGAATTAAGTGCTAGGCTACAATAATAGAATGTTTATGTGTCTACAGTTTGATAATGTTTGTTCGTATCTTATAATGAGTGTTAAGAATTCGGCTATCTGTTTAAATGCACTAGGTAAGTAACAGTTTTAAAGTAACACGAATGTTAAGAAACCATTTTCTACTGTGTTTACGAAATACAAAGCTCTACCTTCTTGTAGAGCTAACGGATATTATAATTTGTTACATGTTTTTATATCTACCAAAATATTTGTAACTAATGAATTATTGTTTTGTATTCGCAAAACTTTTCCAATGCAAAATGTGTATAAAATTTGTGAATTTACTTATTTGCGGAAATCTAGGCCAATAACTTTTCAGCAAAATCACATTGTCTTTCGTCTGGAGCATTCTGTTGATAAAATATACATTAGTGTTAAAGAAATCAATATTAAAATAAACATTTAGGTATTACTCAAATACAATCAATTAAACGCCTCGTTTTCGGTTTTTCCGAAATACAGGGTGATTACTTTATCTTTTAATAGGTAGATAGGCTACACATATTACAGCTGTTTGTATTTCATAGGTATCTTAGTAAACCTCTGTTTAAATGATGACACTATTTACTAGTAAATAATAAGCAGTTTTGCAATGTCTTCTAAAACTTGAGGCAAATAATTTTCTAAGAAATGTAAATACGCTTCCCCATTTATACTGCCCTCAAGGAAGTGGGAACCAACGATAAAGTTGTCAACGATACCACACCACACATTTAGAGTAAACATTTTTTGAAAATGTGTTTGCTGTACAAATGAACGTTATCTTGTGAATAGAAATGGCAATTCTATTTATTTACACACCCGTTATTACTAAACGTCGTTTCTTCATAAAATATAATATTTATTAAAAACAGTAGATCAGTAGTAATTTCGTTTCTTAAAATTTTGCAGAATATTACCCAATGTGGCTAATCATCTTCAGTAAGCTGGTAAAGATGAAACCGGTTTGCTTTTAAAATGTTCAATAGTGAACTTTGGCTAAAGCCTACAGTTCTTGCAACTGCTCGTTGGCTTATATGGGGATTATCAGCTACCTTTTCGATGACTGCCGCTTCAGCTTCTACAGTTGTGATATGTCGTTATCTCACCTTTTGCTTAGAAAACTGTCCATATTGCCGCAAATTTGTTTCAGAACGCCTAAAAGCATTATGTGATGGAAGGGATCTATCCGTGTATCTCCGTGCATATCGTCGTATTACTAAGTTCGCTGCCCCTCTGTATTCTCCCAAAATCAACATCATATCCGTTTTCTCGCTATTAGAATACATTGAAACTGATGTTATTACCACAAGAATCTATACAAATCAACAACTACAGAGGTTTGTTAGGTTTTGACGAAACAGTAGTTGATATTTGCCTGACCGAAGGACACATATTGTAAAAAAAATTATAGCAAGAAAGAAAAATTAACTATGCATTTCATGCACATGTGACAGGTGTAGCCTACCTACTTGTTACAAGATAAAATGGTCACACTGTATTTGAAATAGTACCTAAAAAGCCCTAACCAGCTTTGTGTATTAGTACACAGTCAATAGTGGAGGCTTTAATATCTATGAACTTATTTGGTACCCTAAAATTCTGTAGAAACATGTTTAAGCAAGACGGTAACATGGAGTTGAATTTTAGATAGCCTTTATAAAGCTTCAGGTACAAAAGATGTGATGTTTTTAAATAGATATATTTAGGTAAATTCTTCTTGTAAAAAAAATACGTAATCCCAACTAATCTTCTTCAACTCTAAAGTGTATTGATAACAAATTTGTGAATTTCTATTCGCAAGAAAACAGTTTCAGCGGTTTCTTGGCATTAAACAAAACAAGAATTTTCCTGTTTACCCGTTTCCAGTGACAATAGGGCATTGCACATTTTTTAAAGACAAGGATGGTAGTGACGATGACGATGATTTGAAAGAGCGAGATCGAGGACGCGAATTTCCAAGCATCTCTATGCACTTAGGCCACATTTGGCCCAAATGTACACCCTACCTACGAAATTTGCCTATCTGGGGTAATTCCAACGCCAGTAGTGATTTCTAACGTGCCACACATCATGGCGTGGGACCTACGGCTTTACTTCTTATCCGACAGGAGACGCATTTTCTGATTTTTCCCCGCTAGAAAAATCTAGCCGACCTCAGCCAGGTTCGATCCCGCGTCCCTCGGATCTAAAGGCAAATGCGCTTACCACTAGACCACCGAGGCCGGCTAAGGATGGTAGTACTAAAATAAATTTATAAAAATTTTCTTAGTGTTTCTCTATTTTTTAATTATCACGGTTCCACACCAGAAATCTAAGTTAAGTTATTTCCTTCAGCTCCACCATCCTCATCCTTACCCTCAACTTCAATGGAGCTCAGCCACAGGATGAAAAATAAAATCCTACATCCAAAGCCCACTTGCCATCGTCAAAGGAACAATAGACAGAATCTCTAGAATTCTACTAAGACACAATGTGGAAACAACATTCACAACCAACAGAAAGATCAGCTCCATTCTACAAAACCCCAAAACAAGGATACCCCTGGAGAATCAAAGTGTCTACGAAATTCTTTGCCAGGACTGCGATCAAACATACATAGGTCAAACAAACAGACGAGTAAATGTGGGAAAAGAAGAACACGAAAATGACGTACGAAAGAACGAGCACTGGCACAACACGTAAGCACATCATCGCACAAAATTGCGACAACCGATTTCCAAGCGGCTGGTAGTCTTTGGGTGTCATTACGAAAATTTAGGTTTCTTGGGTGTTTCCCGATTTCTATTGCTTCCCTTATTATTCTTGATGTCAAGTGTCCGATGTTGGCCAGTACTTTGGTGTTTTCGAAAGCAATTTTGTGCGATGATGTGCTTACGTGTTGTGCCAGTGCTCGTTCTTTCGTACGTCATTTTCGTGTTCTTCTTTTCTCACATTGACTCGTCTGCTTGTTTGACCTATGTATGTTTGATCGCAGTCCTGGCAAAGAATTTCGTAGACACTTTGATTCTCCAGGGGTATCCTTGTTTTGGGGTTTCGTAGAATGGAGCTGATCTTTCTGTTGGTTGTGAATGTTGTTTCCACATTTTGTCTTAGTAGAATTCTAGAGATTCTGTCTATTGTTCCTTTGACGATGGCAAGTGGACTTTGGATGTAGGATTTTCTTTTTCATCCTGTGGCTTAGCTCAGCTGGGTTTAAGTGTATCATTGATGGTTTGATTCTTGAAGCCATTTTCGAAGTTTCTTTATGTTTTCTGGGTCTGCGAGTCTTTGAGAACGGGTGACCAGGGTTTTAACCACTGATCGAAGTTGTGCCGAATGGTGCTGTGATTCCGCTTTGAGTTAGCGGTCTGTATGAGTGGGTTTCAGGTCCAATGTGTGGCCCAGGGTTCCGACCGATTTCTCTTTGACCAAAACATCCAAGAACGGTAGTTGATTTTCTGATTCCATTTCCATCATGAATTTAATTTTTGGGTGGAGACTATTTAGATGGTCCAAGAAGATGTTAAGGTGTGCATATCAAAATACAATTAAATGAATGGAACAATATCACGATTTCTGAATAATAAAGCCACAAAAGAAACAATGATAAAATTTTACAAAACTATATCATTACCGGTAGCAACTAACGCAAGTGAGACGTGAACACTAATAACAACTGACAAAAATAGAATTCAAACTGCCGAAATACGTGTTTTACAAAGAGTAGAAGGCGTAACGCTAAGATATCAGCAGAGAAGTGAGAACATAAGGAGAAATTAAAAAATGGAACCACTGAATGAAAGAATCCAAAAACTGAGGCAACATTGGACCCAGCTTATAGTTGGAATGGACCACAATGAATACCGCTGGAAGCTTACAGATATACAACTGAAGAAAGAAGATCTGTGGATAGGCCAAGGAAGAGGTGTTCGGCTCAATAAGAAGCATGCCAAAACGGGCCAAAAAAAAAATACTCTGCAAGTAATCTTGTTTGTTCTGCATGTGTCGTCAATTATCTTTACACCTAGATACTTGTAGCAATTTGTGTTCTTGGTGATTTTTAAGTTTAGGATTACTTCTTCTCATCTACCGTCTGGAACAACAAATTCCGTTTTGGAAAGATTTATTATTAGTCCCTAAGCTCTATATTATTCATGAAGTATCCATAGCCTGTAAGAACTTGGTTTTAGCATAAAGTACGATGTCGTAAATGTGTTCAAATAATCGAAAATTCCTTAGCCTACATTTATACAATTGACAACTAATTCCAAATTCCCAGATTAAGGTGCTATTACAGCATGAACACACCGAATTTTGATGTTTCGACTTTTTATATATTTTCAGGCGATTTCATACAACTCATAGTAAAAGTGGATACAAATTGCGAGCGTATATACACTATCTCTTCTTACTTTCTTTTGTATGGTAATTTAGATTACCGAATCACCGGTTCTCATTAAGTATTACTTAAAACATCAAACAATTCATTAATCGGTCCAGATTTAGCATTTAGCATTATATTACCGGGAATAATGTTTTTCGACACAGTAGTAGCTGTTTAAATATAAAGTTTCATTTGTGTTAAAACCGTGTTCATTTACAATCTCCCGGCTAAAATCTATGCCTAATTTATAAACGCGGCCTGTACACAGCCAAGCCTTAAATTTCATAGTAAATCGTGAACGATGCAAAGTGTTATTTATTCAGCAGTAATTCAAGCTCGGAATCGAGAATGAGACACTTAAAACGCAATTAAAACTCGAGAACTCTCTATTAGACATTTACTAAAATTTACATTTCCTTCCAGCAAAAGATACAGAAACGATACTACAACCACTTTAAGGCAATTTTCTCTAGGTTATTTTGCTCGTGAGTCGAGGTAGTAAAGTTTAAGTACCCATTATACACATTTTTGCACTCGCTACTACTTATTGCAAGATCGAGTTACTTATTAATGGTGCTGCTGAGAAAGCCAACAAAAGCGAATTTGAGAACAGAATTGCCTACACGGTGTTTCCAATAATTTATAAGCTATTATCCTAAAGTATACAATTTCCACGAACAAAACATATTTGTATATAGGAAATATACCAAAATTCAATTGTTATTGCAAAAATTTTATGAACTGAAACAAGTACAAATTGACTTCGGCTTGCGTATGAAACGCAAAAGGTATTTTTTATGTAGTCCGGTTACTAAATTACCTATTTATTATTTTTATCGATATTCGTGTTGATCCAAACTTTCGAAAATTGTACAAAAAAGACCTAAACAAAATTCTGTATTCTACTCCAATTTGTATGTGTAAATTTTCAATAAGAACTTAATTATTATCTAATAAACGTGTTAGCCTTTCTTTTAAGCTATTGATTATTAATTGCTTGCGATCTCATTAATGATATTACCGCCAACATAATTTAATAATAGTAGCCGTCCTTATAACTTTTCTCGAAAATTTTGAATTATATAAATTTTAATATCGTTATCAAGGTGTTTATTAAACTCAATATGCAAAGCAGAAACAAATTATACAGGGTGTCTGTTTATTACGGGATTCATGCGTATTCTTTATCATGTTAAAAATTGAAAACTTTTATTAAAAAACTTTTTTGGTAATTTTATTCTGTACAATGTAAAATTATTTTCAGATAAACATAGTGTTTGATCGAGCCGGGGCAAACTAAACATAAGTTGTTTCGTAAATCGAACGCCGGGAATATTATGATAGTATAGATGGTACATAGATTTAACATGAATGGAAAATTAAAATGATACAGGGTCGCAACTCAAATCATGTAAATTATCCACTTTACTTCATCCCCCTAATTTGTTGTGTTCTTTTGAAATTTGCCGCTTTCTATAATTTCTATATTAATTTCTCAGTTTGATTGCCGCTCTATAGGAATTATAACGTTGTTTTAATTGCAGTCTTATTTTGGGTTACCGTTTCGCTATTTTGTTGCGTCTTTCTAAGTTTGAGTTATGTTGACAGTTCCATTTGTGTCGAAATTGCCGAATATTGTTTTTTTCGCGCTTGGCCTCGGGCGCTTCCGAGAACTCACGTGTCCCTTATTCTAGAACCTTTAAATCACATTTCGTAATATGGTGCAATTTTTGAGGGAATGAAGGGTCATGTTGCGTTTTTACAGTCAGTCAGCCTTCCACCTTTAATCGCTCCGGACCTTCCCAAATTCCATCTTCGGGGAAGGGCCGTTACAAAAATAAAGTAGGCAACAAGCTTGGGTCCGAGACGAACGTTCATGTAGAGCGGGTTTTTTTCGCGGCACCTGTTAAATTGAGTTTATCATAACGAATATTGCTTTAGGCAATTAGTATCATTTCGACAAAGTCAAGTCAGATCTATATCAGTTTTATCAGTGTAGCCTGGTTACAGAACAATCAAGTGTGATTGTTTTTTTCTTCGATTCATTCGGATAAAAGCGTGTGAACCCGTGAAAAGGTGATTGTTGGGTCTGTTGGTGTTACAAGCGTCTGAAATTCCTGTTGTCCTCAACGTCGACTGTCCCTGTTGAAAATAATTCAACTGATCCTGTTAGGAATAATCTGCTTCCCCAGGAGCGTACCTACCAACGTTTCGTCCCCCTTGGTTTCCTGAGGCCTTCTACCTTTTTTCCCGGACCGGAAAAAAATACCCCCTTTCTCGACTGGACCTGCACCTGCAAATCAACCCCCCGGAATTGTAAGGTAAAGAAGCTAGTTTTCTGTGTTGTGAAATTAAGAACCTTTCTTTTTGCGCCAGCTTGCAAAATTTATGCGTTTGAACCTCTTTTTGTGATAAATAAGAAGCGGCCTTCAGCCGCCGATTGTCATTTTCTTTTTCTGTGCTGCTGTAAAATTAGTAATAGTAATATTGTGTGATTCCTGTAAACTCGACGCTACTGACCACGCAGAGTTATTGAAAGATTTTAAATACCGTTGGCCATGGGCGGCGAGTTTCCCCTTTCCCGAACGTTCAAAGTACTCAGTTGTAATCTAGAATTATAAAATCACTTTTGCCTGTCGTTTTCGTTGTACTGTCGTTTCCACTAATTTGATTATATGCGTTTTGAAATGTTATATCTTTTATTATTGCACTTTGTATTTGTGTGCATGAATTTTGCAAGCTTAAATATATAGGAGGAGGCACAATAAAGGTGAGTTCCATTCCCATAAGCTGTGCGGTTCTCGGCCTTCCACGAGGACCTACAATCAGTTGGATTTGGAAGGTGACGCCCACAAATTTTGACTCACCCTGTAAACAACTGAAGATTTTCTCCCATAAGCGATTTTCACGAACTCCCCCTACTCCTCTGAGCTAAGCTGTAGGCCGTTTTCCATCTATCTGGTTACGGGTCGTCGGAAAAGCTCGATTGGCCCATAACAAACTCCCAACCAATATCAATTCCAAAATTTTACATAACAAGGGGCGTCGAGTGATAGTTCATTTGAAAGGATTTGCTGCTCCTTGCACAATCTTAAAATTTGTTACAGTTCTGTCAATTATTAGTTTTTGAGAAATGGCATTTTGAAGTTTCGGCTGCATATACGCAATGTTAAATTGAAAAGATTTTGTTCCAGATCATTTTGCTGAAAATGTAAGTACGATATTCCTGAAAACTTTGTTGGTAAAAAGAAGGGGCCGATGAGATTGTCACCAAGAAGACCACACCAGACATTTAATGAAAAGGTATGTTGGTAATGCATACTAGCAGTCGTATGAGGGTTTTCTTCGTTCCAAATATAGGTGTTTCGAAAATTAGTAATACCATTTCTTGTAAAACATGATTCATCGATAACCAGCAGGCAGCTCAAAAAGTTAGGATCTCGTGCATTGTCGAATTAACCATTGGCAGAAATTTCTGCGGTTGTTATTGTCCTCTGGTAACAGATCTTGCACAGGCGTAACGTGAAATGGATGCATTGTTGCTCACGCAATGTTCGCCATACGCTTGTACATGCTACGTTGAAACAAAGTGACAATCCTCTGATGCTGGTAGTAGGAGATAACTGAACAGCATTGAGTATCCCTTCTTCAACGTTTGCAGTTCGTCGAAATCTTTGCCGACCAGCGTTTATTCGTTCAGGCTTTATCGTACCAGTGCCCCTAAGACGTCTTTCAATAGCTTCAAACGATTTACGATTCGGTATCCTTCTAGTGGCAAACGTTTCATGGAATCTTCGAATGGCAACAGCGCCATTTTTACGTATCTCGCCATAAATTAAAAGCATGTCTGTTTATTCTGCAAAACTGAAAAAATTTGTGGTGTCCCCCATGACAATAACTAATCAACAGATTTAATGACAGATGTTTAATCAACTGTTACAAAAATAAACTATGTGCAATTGACGACTACTTGATTAGCTTCGGACTTTCTAACAGTTGAATAAACATCTGTCATTAAATCTGCTGATTAGTATTAAATAACCTGTTTTTCATGCTCGTTTTCTTGTGAGTACACACAACATTAATGTATCTGTTGATTAGATCATTTTTTTATTCAAAAATACTACAAATTTGCCAATTTAAATTAATTAGTAAATACGCAACTGAAAAGCTTAGTTGTTAAAGATTGTTGATAATAATATTAATATTATCTATATAATTTTTGTTTCAATTAGTTCCGCTACAATAATCTTAATATTTCTATTTGAAAAATTAACTACAAGAGGAACACTTTCGTTCCATACAATTATCAACAATACATGCAGAAATTTTCGAGTTTTCTGAAAACCATTCGAATATATTAGGATTAGGATGATTTCAACTTATTTTAGATAATAACTTGCTGGTAGACACTGATATTAATTTCGCAAAGAGAAGGGGAGAAGGGACGTTCAGATCGCTCCCTGAAGAGGTTTACTATTTCATCTTGTTACTTCTTGAGAAATACAACTCAATTGATTGTACAACCCATCGATAAGTTGAAAAGCAGCGAGTATTAAATCCCAATTTCGAAAAATATATAAAATTGCAAATACCTAACTCTCGAATAGCACATTAGCTACAGGTGACACCTAACAACAACTAGAAGATAATTTAATAAACTGTTAAACTAGAAAATGTCATACAAAGTGTTCAATTTAAGAATTTCAAGGTATTAAGCTACATTTCAAAATAGAGTGGCTCTCAATAATTTCAGATTTGACCCATTAATATTTTTTTTATCGGGTCACTTAAAATCCGTTGACTACAAAACTCGGTCTCAGTTTATTAGACAACTACGACAAGGAATAACAAGAGTGCGAAGCTACTCCGCGAGAAACCTTCCAATATGTTCGAAATAACTTGGGAGTAGACTGTACTATTTCCTAGAACAGATACGGGCAACCTTTCCTAGTTCTGGGGCCGAATTATAACTGTTTATTAATATAATTAATTAAATTTTATTAAAAAATTGTTTTCAATAAAAACTCAAACAACAAAAAAACATAATAATTGTAATTAAGAAAATGGATTTTAATTTTTTTGGTATGCTGTTTTAACTTCTTATTTTTATTGTTAAGAATCATTTTAAAATGAAATAATCGTAGTTGAGTTTCTGTATATGCGCTTTTGTTTTAAGAATCAAAGTTGTTAAAATATTATGATATTTAAAATCTAAATTAGAAAGAAAAATAATATGAAAAAGTTCATTAAAAATAGATAACATTTTCAATACGAATTCGACTAACTTCGCTGAGATTGATCAGGGTCGAATCAGGCCCGCGGGCCTGGGGTTGCCCATATGTGGCCTAGAGAATATTGGAAATCATTTTGAACATTTATACAAATATTTTTAAATTTTAATTGATATAATCGGTTATGAACCGTCAATTAATTAATTTGCTGCTATTGAATAGCATTTTGTAAGCTTTTGAGTGAGGTATCACAAGGTGGGTGGTACCATCTAAAATTTTTTTATGGGGTAGTCGTACCCTAGCGGTTAAATGAGACATATGAGACATCGTGATTCCCCCTTTATACTGTAGAAACGATTTCTAGATATTTTCGATACCACTTCTACTTCCATAGATATCACACCTCCGTTTTTAAATTGACACCCTATATAATCGATTGAGACACTATAGGTGAGTGTTGCGTTAATTATTACTCTTATTTGTAAAAATTCCTAAATTACTTCCTGATGAAGCCTTGCCTACATCCGTTATTAAAATAGTGTCTTTTTGGTGTATAACAAGCAGACGTTAGGTTGGATTTGATACTGTAGCAGAAGGAATTTATTTTCCTATTGCGATCGACAGGCTTTTCTAGAAAATCCTTTGTCACTAGACATGCAGAAACGAAATGTTGCAGAATAAGCGTACCAGACTTGTTGCTCGAAATGTCGATAAAAATGTACAACAAAACCAAGACGGAATACACGATAGCCTGCCCTACAGAATTTGCTTGTCGGATGTATAGCTGTCGACAAGCTTGATATCCTACCTCCATTACCACTTGTTTAACAAAAACAAAAAGTTTGCCAACACTCACTTGTATTACCCGACATCTTGAAATATATATGGCACAGCACAACTGCATTGGCTTTCAGTTTATCAATACCGCAACTCGTAATGGCTTTGATTTTTTATAGAGGTCTGATAATAATTGTAGTTTCACATTTTTTGTGCACATACATATACATATACAACGATGTACTACTTCTGTATTACCAACAAACTTTTCGATGAAGTTTAGTTGTGTAAAGTTGTTTTTACTTACGAAGCTTTCTTAAAAATGCTACAACACCGAATAGGGGTCCTAAGTGGTTAAATTTAAAGCATTTTTGAAAGGTAGAAAATAGTTAGAATTTGATATAAAATTTGTTCCTTTTACTACAGAGGACTCTCACTACCACACTTAACTTTTTTGGAAAATGACTCAATTTATGACATTTCTATGCCTCATAACACTTTACTACCACACTTTCAATAATCCTTATAATAATAATAATAATAATAATGTTTATTGATGTCATTTGTCCATAAGGAATTACATAAGTCCAATGTGATAGTTATAACCACACAACAATAATATGTCAACAATATATAATATATATGAACAATACAGGGTGTATCAGAAATAGGTACAAATATTTAAACCAGTAATAGATTGGCTAAAGTAGAATTCAATGGTACTATATATAAGTGGCAATAACGTAAAAACTTGTCTGGCTTGTGATAAACAACGGAATTGGGAGGGGTCAATGTTTAAATGAAGCAGTTGGACATTTTTGTAATTAGAAGACATTTAAGAATTTCATTTGCCGCTAAATTAAATTTTTGCATTTTCATTTTATCATGGGGTATAAAAATTATAAACGAGTGCTGCTTCCTGCAAAATGAACACCAAACGCAAAAAGCATTTAAAAAATTACTAATTTATTTCAGAGTACGCATTTATTTAAATCAATTTCAACATAACTGAAAAAAATATAACAAACAGTTTACCTCAAAAGTGAAAAGTAGATCACAATAAATGTTCAAAATGACGACCACCACTGAGAACACAAGCTTCTGCACGTCGAAGCATTGAATTACGTATCCTTGCGAAAACGGTAGGATCTTGACGAATCCTATCGGCAGCGTCTTCAATGCGTACCCTTAATTCCCCAATTGTGTTCGCTGGCGTAGAATAAACTAACAGTTTCATGTAGCCCCACAAAGAGAAGTGACAACTATTTAATCTGGCGAACGAGCTGACCATGGAACTGGCCCGTTTCGTCCAATCCACCTTTCAGGATAGTTATTATTTAACCATTTCCTTAATCCCTAACATAATGAGGCGGAGCACCATCAAGCAAAATCCACATGTTACGTCGTGTCTCTAACGATGCGTTTTCAAACAATTCTGGTAGGACTTCGTTGAGCTCCATTTAAACGAGCAGGTAAAATGTATGCCCCAATAAGGTGATCACCTACAATACCTGCTCAAACATTTAGGACATTAAACACCCCTTCTTTCGTAAATCCTGCCTCATCAGTAGATAACAAATTGAACAGGACATTTGGTTGGTTGTTGCAGTTTTGAAGAAGCTGTTCACAAAAATCGTGCCACCTACATAATCCGCTGGTTGCAAACCTTGAACGCGTTGAACGTGGTAAGGGTGTAGTCCCTGATCCCGCAAAATCCGCCAAACGGTAGAGTGGGAAACACCAGCTTGTAACGCAAGTTTTCTAGTGGTAACACTAGGACTTTCCTCCACTAATTCCAAGACATGCTGTTCTACATTAACAACCCTTTCTGCTCTTGGACGACCGCGATGATGGTTTTGTAGTTGACACATAATCCCGTAAATGTAGGCCTGTTCTAGTAAATGCACGGCTGTTTGGAATGCGGCGCTGAGAATATCGCTCTAAGTACATTTGCCTTGCCCTTAGAGCGTTTCCTTGAACTTCCCCGTAAATAAGAACAACATCAGT